>JAVLUX010000033.1:33702500-33942500 GCA_032164185.1 Moxostoma hubbsi | reverse complement strand
TTAATCAACTCTCAGTAATACAGTAATATGCAGTTAAGATAATCACTGGCAAATGTAATTTTGCATCAGTGTGGGGCAAGGTAAATAATTGAAATGATTTACAGACTGCAACAGTCACACAGTTGATGCCATTTTCTCAGACATACAGTACATGGTCATTAAAGTAAACAGAAAATATAAAATGACCAAATAACAAAATTAGATGATGCATGGTGTAAAGTTACATTAACAGCGGTGCCGAAATTACTTTTAACATGGGGACGATGAGAAAACATTCAGAAAATCAATTTTAAGTGACTACTACTAACAGAAAACGAGTTGTAATACTAATATGTCATGTTTGGGTGGGAACAAAAAGTAAACAGGATTTACGGTGCTGCCATCTTGACAAATTGCTCCGGGATGCTTTCGCTTCAAGTGTTCGTTCATGGCGGTTGTACTGCTGTGATAAGCCATTTCCAATTTGCATATCTTACACTGCACCACATTGTTGGGTCTATCCAAAATTACTCCCACGCTTTAGATGACCGTGGCGAGTTTTTTTAGCTGCAGGGGGAATCCATGCTTAAACCGGGTGCTGCTATTTTAATTACTCCATTGCGATGTGCAGATGCATGTTATGAAAATCGACGTATTTCTGTAATCGATGACACCGATTACGTAGATGATTCGTCCCAGCCCTAATTAATATAAATATAAACATTTAAATGAAAAAATATATTACAAAAAAATACGTGTACTTTGCTCCATGTTTTTTCAAGTAAAGACAACAGTAGAACAAAGTTACAAGTTAGGTATCCAAAAGCAGTATAAATGATTAAATTTGCATTATAAAGGAATAAAATACAACCCCAATTCCAAAAAAGTTGGGACAATATGAAAATGCTTATTAAAACAAAAAGGAGTGATTTGTAAATTACATTCACCCTTTGCTACATTGAAAGCTCCACAACTAAACATTATATGATGTTTTACCTTGTGGACTTTATAGTTTTAAAAAAAAAATGTACAGTAATTTCAAATCAGATGATTGCAACACGTTCCAAAAAAGTTGAGACGGGCAATTTAAGACTAATATCAATTTGACGAATTTATAATGCTCAATTCCCAATGCGCTATAAGTCCTCATGGTGGCGTAGTGACATGCCTCAATCCGGGTGGTGTAGAAAGAATCTCAGTTGTCTCCACGTTTGAGACGTCAATCTGTGCATCTTATCATGTGGCTTGTTAAACGCATTACCACGGAGACCTAGCATGTGTGGAGGCTTCACACTATTCTCCGCGGCATCCACGCACAACTCACCACACGCCCCACCGAGAGCGAGAACCACATTATGGCGGCCACAAGGAGGTTAACCCAACGTGACTCTACCCACCCTAGCAACCGGCCAATTGGTTGCTTAGGAAGCCTGACTGGAGTCACTCAGCACGCCCTGGAATCAAACTAGCTACTCCAGTTGTGGTAGTCAGCGTCTTTACTTGCTGAGCTACCCAGACCCCCTGAAACAGGAGATGTTAAATAGGTGAGACAATCGTGTCATAGCCTCCAAAAAGGGTTAGTCCAGCCTAGTCCTTCAAGATCAAGGATCATTCGAGACTTGTGAATTTGCCAACAGATGCTTCAGCAAAAAATCCAGCACTTTGTGAACAATGTTTCCCAAAGACAGATTGGAAGGACTTTGGCCATTTCACCCTCTACAGTGCACAATATAGTTAAAAGATTCAAGGAATCTGGTCAAATCTCTGTGCATAAAAGGCAAGATGAAAACCACTATTGAATGCACATGATCTCTGATCCCTCAGACGTCACTGTCTTAAAAAACATCATTCATCTGTAATGGATATCATGAACATGGGCTTGGATTACTTAAGTAAACCTTTGTTAGTCAACACCACCCGCCGCTGCATCCACAGATGCATGTTATTACTTTATTATACAAAGCAGAAGTGCTGCAGACTTCTCTGGGCTCGGTCCCATCTTAAATGTAAAGTAGAACAGTGGAACTGTGTTTTTTTGGTCTGATGAGTCCTCATTTCAAGTTTTTTTTTAAAACACAGACGTCGTGTTCTCCGGGACAAAGAGGAAAAGGACCATCCAAGCTGTTATCAGCGCCAGGTCTAAAAGCCAGTGTCTGTATGGGCCAGGGGTGTGTCAGTGCCCATGGCATGGGTAACTCACACATCATTGAGGGCACCATTAATGCAGATAGATATGCACAAATTTAGTTACACTGCCATCCAGCACCGTCTTTTTCAGGGATGTCCCGGAATTTTCAGCAGGACAACTTCAAACCACATACTGATTTCAAGTGCATGGCTGTGTGAGCAGAGAGTGCGGTTGATGGATTGGCATACAGTCCTGACCATCTCCAATTGAGAATGTGTGGTGCATTATAAAGCACGCAATATGGCAATGAAGACCCCGTACAATTTTGCAGATGTATGGTGGAAAATTCCACTTTCTAAACTTAACAAACTTGTGTCTTCAGTGCCCAAATGCTTAATAAGTGTTATTATTAGAAATGGTGATGTTTCACAGTGGTAAACACTCGAATGTCCCAACATGTTTGGAGTGTGTTGCAATCATCTGATTTGAAATGACTGTACATAAAAAAAAAACTATGAAATTCACAAGGTAAAACATCATATAATGTTTAGTTGTAGTGCTTTCAATTTAGCAAAGGGTAAATATTATTTACAAATCACTCCTTTAAGTTTATATTAAAATTTGTCACACTGTCCCAACTTTATCGTAATTGGGGTTGTAGATAAAATAGCTGTCTCCCTGCTCTTGCTAGAGATTAGATAATGTGTCTGCTAAATGAATAATCAGTTTATTAATTCCCTGAAAATCTTTTCCTTTTTGCAGTGGATTATATCCTGCTAGATTCAAAAGAGGGGGAGCGTCTGTCAATCTCTGCTCTACCCCAGCCATTCCCGTCCCGTGTAATCCATGCACCAGTTCCCTGGTCAGAGAGCTACCACGAGGCGCACAGCTGGCTATCACAGAACCTCTGTACTGTGAACCCAATGCTGCTTCACATACACAACCTCTGGATGAGCAGGTCGGCATCTCTAACCCCTCTGTCATGGGATAGTTCAAGAATGAAAATTCTGTTATCATTTACTCACAAACCTTTGTGACTTTTTTTTGCCGTAGAACACAAAAGGACAAAATGTGAAAACTAAAATAAAATTTAAATCGTTATTCGCTTTTGCACACTTTTTAAAGCTTAAAAGCCTCAGTCACTCAGTCACCTCAGTCAATACACTGTATTGTAACTACATGGGAAAATAGGACTAGTACAAGTCTTCACATTTTTCTTGTTATACTCCATGGCTGAAAGAAAGTCATAAAGGTTTGGAAAGACATGAGAGTGAGTAAATGATGACATAATTTGTATTTGATTGTCTCCTTTAATCATTGTGATCCTGTTCATAATATGTTTACATCTTTTCATTCATCTGTAGTTTCTCGTCTTTGCGGTTTGTGCGCTTAGACGATCTGCTTTCGGCTGACCTTCCACTCTTGCCAGCTGAATTTGAAGAGCTGATGCACAAACAGTGCCAAATCACACGAGATGAACTGCTTCACAAGTAAGAGACTTTCTGTGCATGTATATATTTGTTTAAGCAAGGAATACCATGTACTGATGTGGGGGCGGGTGGTAGAGCAGGTCGACTGCCAATCGCAGGGTTGGCGGTTCGATTCCCGGCCCACACGACTCCACATGTCGAAGTGTCCTTGGGCAAGACACTGAAAAACAAGTTGCTCCCAATGGCAGGCTAGCGCCTTGCATGGCAGCTCTGCCGCCATTGGTGTGTGTGTGAGTGTGTGTGTGAATGGGTGATTGGGACACAGTGTAAAGCGCTTTGTAACCCCTAAGGTTAAAAAAAGCGCTATATAAGTGCAGACCATTCACCATTTGATGCACCAGACTTTGGACATTACGGCGCATTTTGTGCCATGAAATTTAATTGACACCCTTATGTCGCTTCAAACCTGTTTAAACATAAAAGCAGAAATATTTTGAGTCGCTGTTTTCCATACAATGCAAGCACATTGTGACCAAGGGGTGTCAAGCACCACAAAAGTAACCTATATGAATGTACGCTATATTCTAAGTCTTCTGAAACCATATGATAGTGTTTTGAATATATTTTCAATAAGAATTAATAACATTTAAGAACTGCTGGAATTGCAACTTAATTCAGTCAAGCATATGGCCTCTGAAGGCTATGCGTTACATTTATGATGTTCTTTTATCCTTTTTTTTGGTACTTGACAGCCCCTGGTCACTATTTGCTTTCATGGTATGGAAACAAGAAGAGTGAACATTCTACTAAACTAATTAAATGATGACTGAACTGTATAATGCTTTGATAGACCCTATCATACCTAATGGGCCATTCAAAAGCTAGATGCAGTGAAACAAATATAACAGAATCCAGGTGTCTCGAGACATGTTTTTAAAAGTTGAACTTAACTGTTGAACTGTTTAACCTGACAGACACAATGTCTGAAAAATGGGGTTTTTGGGGTGCATATGTCACAGAATCTGTCTAGCGTGGGTTTACATAGAAAAACACAAAGATGAGTTTGATTTAAATGGCTTAATGCCTTTACTGATATGTTAGGTCTGCTGTATTTTTAAATTTTGCCTTACTGTTGCTTAAGGCCCGATATACTTCATATGAAATCGAAGAACGTGTGTAGCGTAATTTAGAAAACAATCTGGCCAAAAATTATTTTTGCGAATTTGTTTTGGTGGTTTGTTACAGCTTGCCTGGGCGAACTTCTAGAAAAACGTCTTACTGCCATTGGTCCACGTCATCCTTAGGTGTGACCTGGAGCTCCTGTTTGCAGTTCACAAACAGTATATCGTGCTTGGCTGTTTCAAACGTCTTTTTACCCCTGAACTTAGAATGAAGAAGGCCTTAAATGTGCTACAAAGTAGGCACATAAAATGTACTTGTCTTTCTTGTTTGTCTGAGAATGATGCTGTGGACCGCAATGGCTCCTACATACTGCACGACTTTCAAAGACGTCAGATTGTGGTGCTGTTCATATTACACAACTGTCTGTCTTGTCATTTAAGATGAATTGGCACATTACAAAAATATTTCACTATTGACGAATCCCCGACGACTCTGCCTGGACTCTAAATTACGTTTCACAACATAGTACATGCGAGAAGTGATATGAGATACGAAAACAAATGCATGATCATATGTTACGCATTTCGATGTTATGATGTGTATGTTTTTAATCGCCTAAAGGCATCATATATTTTATTGGTTACAATATGAAAAAGTACCTCCTACTGAAAAATCAACCTATTTGCTGACCTGACTGTCCAAGAGAATTGGCCATTCCAACTCTTCTCTTTCTCCACCCGGTTGTGGTACAGTTTGGAGGAAAGATCAAATAGGCGCTGGTGCTCGTTCCAATGGTCCACTAATTTTTCCTCCATTTCTTCGGTCCAATGAGACTTTCTTGATACCGCAGCCATGCTAGTACATGTTCTGTTGCAGGTACATCAGGACTCCTCCCACTGAAACTCCCGTGCCCCGTTTCTTGCTCTCATTGGCTGTAGGTCAACGCTGCACATGTATTCAGTCAAAACACATTTCACATTGCACGATTTGGAATCGCAGACAGGTCCAGATATTTAACATGATAGATATCTCGCTGACATCGGCGATGCATCTGCGCTTCTCTTATATCGTGTCTTTGATAATTCATACATTGCATTCGTCACTCACAGGAGCAAGCTCTGATTTGCCTACGATTTCAGGCTTTTGTTGGCAATAGGCCTAAAATCGTGTAGTGTAAACTCTGCATAAGGGAAGCAGTACAGACTGAGAAGTCGTACTCTGAGACACATGATATTTTCCAAAAGGTCCATTCTCATGTTCTCTGTCAACTCTGTGAACTTGTCACTGTAGTCACCTGAATCCATCTCTATAATTACAGCTCTCTCTACACTTAATGGAAGAAATGTATATCCAGGATGCTGTAATTATGGAACTTTAGAATATAGCAACCTTCCTTTAATCCTAAATAAGATTAAGGCTTCAGGGCTAAAACATAAAGAGTTTTTCTTCTTGCCCAGTCAGAGCATTTGCTCAGAATTTAGCCCTGGACTGTTTTAAATGTGTGTTTGAATAAGGTCAGGGGTGTGCGGGTGAGTGTGCGTTTGTTTAATAGTTATCTTCGTCTTGGCTACCTTTGTTCCTGACTCTGTATCCATGGTCCTCTCAAACTACCTAGCGACACGCACACTATACAAGCTTTTAAAATGTTAAATGAGGGTTTGAACAATGGGGAACAAAAGAGCAATCCAGACCTGCTTTAATATGCCAGGTGTCTGTGGTACCGCAGCAACAAACAATGTGCATATGCACAGGAAATCATAACAAACAGAATGAAGGACATATTGCTGAAATCGTTTCATGTTCAAATAAACCAATTAGACTAGAATGAATCAGACAGACAACCTTAGTCACTATTTTCATTGCATCTTTTTTTTTGTCCATACAATGATAGTGAATGGTGACTGAGGCTAAACATCTGCATTATATCTCTTTTTGTGTTGTCATTTTTGGGTGTCATACCTGCTTTCTATGGTGTGTTTGTGTGTTTGTGTGTATGTGTGTAGTTGGCTGCCACGCTGTGCGTCTCTTTTTGCGACCTTTAAAGACACATGGTATCCACTGGTGCCGAAGAAAGTCACCACTCCCCCAATACAGGTGGAGAGACTCTTCTTTTGTGTGGCTGCGCTGATGTCACTGCAGCTGCGCAGTCTGGTGATCGCATCTCTGCAGGAACTGCTGCAGTTTTTCCAGCTGCATCAGGTATGAAGACATGCGCCTTGATTGAAACCAGTTACACTGCTACGATTAGCCATACTGGTAACATGTCAATGTTTAAGTCATCATTGGAATTTTAATGTTGAAATTCAGATGATGGTGTAATTCATATCAAAAGCAGTCTCAAATGCTCAAACTGTAAACTAAAACCACAGAAAATTATTATTATAACTGAATTTATTTTAATCAAAATAATGAACTGTTTAAACTAAATCTAACATAAAACAAAGGCAATCTGAGTAAACACAAAATACAGTTTTTAAATGATAATGTTATTTATTGAAGGAAAAAAGTTGTCCAAAACCAACTGGCTAAAAGTATTTGCCCCCCCCCCCCCCCCCCCCCCCCCATTAGTTACTAAATCCCCATTTCTATGAAACTTAATGGGGTTCAGCTGGACTAAACACACCCAAGCCTGATTCCTGCCAGCCCCGTTTAATCAAATCAACACCGAAATTAAATTTTTTCAGCAGCATGAAGTTGGCTAAAATGTCTCACTTAGTAGCACACTGTGCCAAGGTCGAAAGAAATTCCAGAAATTATGAGGAAAAAGATGATTGAAATACATCAGTCTGGGAAGGGATACAAAGCTATTTCAAAGGCTCTGGGACTCCAAAGAACCCCAGTGAGAGACATTATCTCCAAATGGAGAAGAGTTGGCACTGTAGTGAACATTTCCAGAAGTGGCTGACCTTTCAAAATTCCTCCAAGAGCACAGTGACGACAAAAAAGCTAAGGACAACATCCAAGGAACTGCAGGCCTCTCTTGCATCAATAAAGGTCACTGTTCATGACTCCACTATCAGAAAGATACTGGCCAATAAATGGCATCCATAGAAGAGTGGTGAGGCGAAAACCACTGCTAACCCAGAAGAACATTGAGGCTTGTCTGAATTGTGCCAAAACACACCATGATAATCCTCAAAGCTTTTGGGAGAATGTTCTGTGGACCGATGAGTCAAAAGTGGAACTTTTCCAATGTGGTGGTAGTGTGATGGTGTGGGGATGCTTTGCTGATTCAGGGCGACTTGCAATAATTGAGGGAAACATGAATTCTGCTCTCTACCAGACAATCCTAAAGGAGATTGTCCTGTTATCAGTCCGAGCATTGAAGCTCAAACGCAACTGGATTATTCAGCAAGACATTGATCCAAAGCGTAGGAGTAAGTCCACCTCTGAATGTCTCAAAAGAAGCTAAATTTAAGTTTTGGAGTGACCTAGTCAAAGTCCTGACTTGAACCCGATTGAGATGCTGTGGCAGGACCTTAAACGGGCAGTTCATGCTCAAAAACCCTCCAATGTGGCTGAACTAAAGCAGTTCTGCAAAGAAGAGTGGGACAAAATTCCCCCACAGCGTTGTGAAAGACGGATCTCCAGTTATCAGAAGCGTTTGTTGCAGTTGTTCTTGTTAAAGGCAGCACAACCAGCTATTAAGTTTAAGGGTGCAGTTAGTTTTAAAACAATAAGTTTTTAACTTATTTGCTTCAATAAAAAAATTTACATTTATTTTTGTATTTACTCAGGTTGCCTTTGTTTTATGTTATATCTCATTTGAAGATCTAAAAGTATTTAGTAAGAAAAAATACAAAACAACAGAAGAAATCAGGAGGAAAGTTTCACAGCACTGTAACTGTCTTATTAACTGTAAATTATATTAAACAATTATCAGGAGGCATTAGGATAAGCTGTCAAATATTTTGCTGCAGGGCTAACATTAGCTAGCAAATACAAATTTGATCATCAGCCATCTGTTATTTTTCTGGACTTGCTCTTTCCGCGCCCGCACCAGTATAAAGAAGTCAGCGTTTGTCCTTATTTTTAATTCAAGAGTGTAATATAAGATTACAGGCTCAGGGATGTCTCCAGTTGTGTTGTATTGTGTAGGTATTCCAGGTATTTCAATCAATTTCTAATAATCTCAGACAGGCTACAGCATACGTTTATGTTTAATATTTCTTTATAATTAATCAGCACAGCTCTACATTTTTTATGGGTTATTCACGTCTGATGTCATTTTGTAAATGCAGTGTTTACGCACCCATCTCTGGAATCTCTACTGACATCCCTTTACTTGTGCGAACTGAAAGTTAACATTACAGACGCCCGCAGTAATTATTAATCTACATAATAGCACCATGTTCGGTAGATATGTCTAATCGCACCCTGTCTATTAGTAAATTTTATGTGTATATTGGCTATTGGCTTTGAATGTAGCTCATTCAATACAATTTGAGAGCCAAAACTATCTGTTTTATAAATGTGCATTTGTTTAAATGTGTTTGTGTATTTGTGTTTCTGGCAGGATGGTAATGATTTTGGTGAGTGTTTTGACGAGCTGCAGTACACACAGCGTTCAGTGTTACTGGTGAAGTTGAGACTAGAGGAGTCCAGAATCATGTTTGAACCCTCACTACAGAGTTGCAATGAACTCATACAACAAGCATTCATGGCGATCATCAACAGCGCACACAACATACCACGGGTACAAACACACACATGTGGATTTTACTGTATTAGTGATTTCATAGATGCAGTGGTCTTCATACTATAATAATAATAATAATATTTACTATATGCCACCCTTAAACCTGAACCTCACACAAACCTGTTGGCATTATTAGATTTAAAGCAAAACATTATAAAGGCAATTTATGAGCTTTTCAAATAGTGAAGACCACATCACATGCCTCAGAAGTCGCCTATCAACATACTGTATAAGTGAGGACATTTTCGAAAATGTGGCCCTCACAAGTATAACCAAACATGCACTCACACACATATACACTTTTCTAAATGGGGCTTCCCAATGATGCGACGCATCAGAAGTAAATCACTCCCATTGCTTATACCAGTGAATTTCCACTATTGCTGATGTCTAGCATTGGGCACTTCCAGTGTAAACAGTACAATGACTCTCATTTACTCATACTTATTTGTGTTGTTTTATTACAGGTGGAGTGTAAGCTTTTCCCATCGATTGGTGAAACTCTAATGCTACGCTCAGTGAGCGCTAAAGAGACACTGGTGATAGACATGATGGACAGAACCAGAGAGATCTTTCACAGGAACGCCGTTGGACCCAAGAGGTCTACTGTCATTTGGATTACATGCTATCCTTTGCAAAGTTTCACATTATAAATTTTGTCACCGGTCATGTCATGTTTGTGTATTGCAGGTATTTGGATGTATATAAGACGTACAGTGAAGTCCTGGACAAACAAGACATATTAAACTTCCTCAAAGATAAACACTCACTGCAGGGATTTACAATGGTAAAACAAATAAACGCATGTACAAATAAACGCAGTAGCAGTGGACTGAAATGGCTGATGCCAATATCTAGATTGCAAGGTGACCAAAGGGCAATATAATGCCGTTATATACAACCAGTCAAATGTTTGGACACACCTACTCATTCTTTATTATTTATATTTTCCACATTTTACATTAATGGTAAAGTAGTAAATAATAGTAAAATCAATTAAATAAGGGCTCAGACACATGGACCAGTAGCCTTATGGGCAACCATTGTTCAAGTTCCCACTGGAGGTCCTTTCTTGATCCAGTTCCAGTTCCTTTTATTGTCTCCCTCTCCACTTCTGTTTCAAATAAAGGCAAAATAATTGCAAAAATATAACGTTGCATAAAATGGAATAGGGCAAAAATGTTTTGCCTTATTTTCCAGTAATCCTTTAAACCAGCTAAATGTACTTAATAGATTACATAATATATTTAAAATGACAAACATGGTATTAGGTCTTGTTTTTAAAGAAATATCTAAAAAAATGTATTTTCTTTCATATTGCATAAGTTAATTGGCTGTTTTGTTTTATACAAATATTTCTAATACTGTGGTTTGCAGAAAATCAGGGGTTTGCAGGACGTGAGGAATGAGATGGCATCTCTGCATGCGACAGTAGCGCTGTCACTCTTCTGTCTGGACGCAGTGAACCTCAATCAAGATCTGTGTGACAAAGCAGAAAATCTCATAGATCTTCTCACCACATTCGTACTGGAGGAGAGCCGAGAACTCAACAAGAGGTGAGAGAGAAATTACTGCAATAATAGCAAATAAAAATAGATTTGAAGAAGAAGTATTATCATTGGGATATGTGGAGTTTTAATAGGCGAGTCCTCCACAGTCCACTGCAAACTCAGATTCAGACTTTAATGCCAATTTAACGCCATCCAATCAATTCCTAATGGATACAAGCAAATCCCGCCCTTCATTTTGGTCTTGTTAAGTATCATGTTTCTCTCAAAATATGTCACGTTTCAGGTTTTGAATGTTGTTTCATGTTGACATGTTGAGAAAGTGAATTATTGAACTGTTTTGTTTGCTATATACAGTTGTACAACACATATTGTATAATCTATGATATATTACATGTACAGCATTTTTCATTCTCATGCAGCATCTGCCGTCGCTATGATGAAATTACGGACAAAATCCTGAGCATGCCAAGTAACACAGAGGATTTGGTGGCTTTAAATCAATACGTGAAACACACAAGCGAAGTCACCATATTCAAACTACGCAATGAGATTGAGGAAGCTGTCGAGCGACTCAACTTCCTGCTCGACTATGCCACTCTACCAGGTAGAAAGCTGGTTTACTTTATGTGTATCTATGCCAACACTGCTCTAATCACATATATTTACTAATACTTCAACCAATCATTTGCTTTTCACTCTCAATCATCCAGTCTTGGTTTGCCTACTGTGTAATGGTAAATGCTCGATCTTCTGTGCGAACGAATCGATGTTTTGAATACATTTTCTGTTTATGATTCGCAAAACGTTTATAAATCATTTGACTTGTAGAACTTTGTTTAGAAAATAAATGGTGACGTTATAATTATCAATTAGTGATAACCATCAGTATTTAAATAAAGTATAAAAAAAAGTAGATGAAAAATGGCATGTAGGTAATTTTGGAAACACTTTTTGAGTGATAATTTAATGAATCTGAATGAACCGATTCGCTAAAACGAATCAGACCAAAAGCTACCATCATGGACTCAGTGAGACCATTTTGTTCAATCATAGTGAATGCATGGCATTAATAAATTCTTCTTCTCACTCTGAATCTTTCTCTTCTCTTAGTTGAGGATATGAAGTTGGTCAGCATTGTGATTAACTGGCCGGAGCAGATTCTATCTTCCATTGAACTCAGTAAAGTGAAACTGAATGATCAGAAAGATTATGCTGAAATTAATCTGATTAAGAGGTGTGTAAACTCTGACATACACTAAACACAACACAGACAGCTTACACAAACCTGACAACGATCACACGTTTACATCCTCAGAATACAGACGTTTGAGGAGTCATTAACGAGTTTGGATAAGGAGGTGGAAGTCTTTAAGATGAAAGAGAAGATAACTTTGGAGGAGATGAAGAACAACGTGATGATACTCAATAAGATCAGCACTAGCCTGGAGGCGTCCTTCAAAGAACTGGAGGTTTGTGTTTCAGCCCACATAAAATAAGTGTCCAAGTATCCTCTGTTGTTTTTTCATTTAAAACCTAAAAAAAATGTCTTATCGTGAAAGGTTTTGCTCTACAAGTGTCATTCTCTGTCGTAATGTCTATTACGTGGCTCGTTAAAATTCTTTATTTTTATTGGTCAATCACACCGTTGTGTGGTCAAATGTTTTTGTCTAATGATTGCTACATTTTATATTTGATTGTAGTCCCTGGTAACCAAACTGAAGTGTGTGTTGTTTTTCAGGGCATTAATAAAGAAGAGAGTTTGCTGGAGAGGGAACAGACTCCGTTTCCTATTTTACAGATACTAATGGCTAAAAAACAGCCGTACGAACAGCTTTGGACCACCGCTCTTGACTTCCACACCAAATCTGATCTATGGATGAATGGTAAAACACACAGACACACATACGTTTATCTAGATATCTAATAGCAGACATCCCATTGGTTCAGCATACACGAACACAGATATGGAGACAGCGTAAACAAGCATGTAGATGTTATCATTAACACTTTAAGCTCTGATGGTGTTTTTTAAAGATTTCCTGTTTCAGTGGCATACCCCAAATTAAAAGCCTTTAACTTGACAATGAAAACAAGGAGGGCCAAGTGTTTGGTATCACTGTAAAGAAAACTTTTCCAATATTTTAAGGATATAGATTATGAGAAATTCTGAGACTCTCAGCCTAAGAAACTGCAAAAAAAAAAAAAAAAACGATCCAAAAATTGACTTTTTTTCTTATTTTTCTGATTTTACATTATATATGTCTGGGTATATATAAGTTGGCTCTTAAGAACTAGAAAATGTGTATTTTTATTTTTTTGCTTTGTGATGATACGACAAAGCAATCAAAAGTTATACCATTAAAAAAATATTTTATCATTGTGGCCAAAGACGTCTCCAAACAAATAAAACGTAATAATTGTACACAAGAACTAACTACACATGTCAGCACAACAGTGACTAAAGCAGACTTGCATGCAGACATCATTTTAGTCATGAGATTTCACAGACTGAGTGCCTTTTGACTCATTGAGCATGAGGCATGGGGGTCGTGGTCATGTGTCATCTGCGGAGAGGGAGAGCGGTAAGGCTTGTCACCTGACATTGCCCCCCATGCCACAGACACACTATACACTGTGCACTTACAAAATATAATATGCACTCAGCCATGTAGTGTATGAATTATCAAAGTGTAGAATCATCCTAAATGCAACACTTAACCTTTTTTCACTACACGGAAGCATTCGCCATTTAACAGCTGGCGGATGTGACATTTCAAACCCAAGCATGATGTTGCCACTAGCTTTAGCTCAATATCCACCCTTAGTTCAACACTTATATCTCAATAATATACATATTCACACAGCATGGTATGATGGTAAAGCATTTATCTTTTAAGGTAAGGTGCTGTCTTCACAGAAGTTTTGCTAGTTGTCATATTCTCCATTATTTACAATTGTTTTGCCAGATCACCATCACTGCCGGTAACTCCGCCCCTTCCGCTATGTATGTCAAGCTACGTGCGCCGATTGCACAAAGTGTCCAACATTCCACACTCCGTTTTGATGGTTAAAAAAGTGCATAATTCGGGTACTCGTAGTACACGTATTTCTGTTGTACTTTCAGTGTAAACATACTACTCGCACTACTTACACTTCAAAATGATGTAAAATAGTGCAGAAATGTGCGGTTTGGGACGCACCTTGTGCCATTTACTTGGCGCCATCTCCTGGTGGCCATATGTAACATTGTGCTTCGTGTGGATTATCTAATGATCTATGCATTCGATTACCTTGTGTGCGAGCTAGTTTGAAAGATAATCATCTCCTCTAAGGAATGGTATAATATTTTATGTTCCTTTATTTTTCATCAAGTTACAGTATAAGCGAAAACGCAGCATATAAGCAACACACAAAAAATGTGAAACACATATACTTAGCAATTACTCGCTATATTTTTGTCTTTTAGTACAACAAATAGGCTGGTTGTATTCTACTTTTTGGGAGCTTTCCAACAACATATGACACATGACTATTTGATCAGATGTTTACAAAAATGTGTACAGTGCAAAATTTTGCCTGCAAATTTTAAATGATACCTCTTTTGTGTTGTTCAAGACTGTAGTTATCAATATTTGTACTTTTTTTTTTTCTCTCACAGGCCCATCTTAGCTTAAAGAGTTAAAGCTATTTTGATTTCACAGCATTTAAATGAATATACATTTAATTACTTGAGCGTACTATTAATCTTAATACCTAAAATACTACTTCAAGCATTTTTGGAAGTGTATAAAGACATTATTTAGTCTGTTAATGAGCCATTATCTGAACTCATTTGCATGATAACCTCAAGTTTCAAACTAGAACTCAGTCCAAATAATTTATTTCATTTCCAGGTTTAGATAAAGCATTGCTGTTTAACAATGTAATCTCAACTGTTCCCTTATCTGTTGTTCTCTGATCTCAAAAGCATATAGGAAGAATCTGCCTCAGTTACAGTAAATCTGAGTTTGTTCATTGTTTTCTTTTTGCGCTCTTTAGGTCCATTCCGTGATGTGAAGGCGGAGACTGTATCAGAGGAGTTGGGAAACATGTGGCGTACCATGTACAAACTAGCAAAGATGTTCCCAGAGCGCTCGGGGCCTGGACGTGTCACAGAGAACTTCAAGAAAAAAATTGACAAGTTCAAAGAGAACCTGCCCATTCTCACAACTATCTGCAATCCAGGTCTTAAGGACAGACACTGGGAGATGGTACGTCTAGGATATGCATTACTTATATCAATAAATGATCTCTAGTGTATATTGCTTTATTGTCAAACTTAGCTTCATATCTAGATTCTGATTGAATGAGCTGCTTTGGAAGTTGTTCTAAAATAGGCAATATTGTACACACACCTGTGACCGCAGAACAATTAAATTGTAGCCTACAGTGAGGCTAATGAACTATATTACTTGATGGAAAATTATTATGATTCTTAAAAACAAAGTAGAAAATAATGGAACATTATGTCACATTACTGCTGCTGCCATTTTATAAAAGCAATAAGCCATTTAAAGCTGTGTGTTACCATCATTACACTGCTTAAAAGACCAGCTTAACCAGCATCCAATTAAATCTAACATAGAAGAAGTTTATTTACATCTAAAAAATACTGAATGTGTTCTTTATTGTTACCACAAAAAAGATGAAGTTCTGTTTCCTTATTGTTTGATGAACGTGAATCATTTTGGCTGAACTCAGATCAGTGCTACCGTGGGGCTTGACATTAAACCGGATGTGGACAGCTCACTGATCAAGATGGTGGAGCTGGGATTGGCCAAGTTCACTGAGAGGTAAGGCTGACCTTTGACCTTTGACATTATATAATTCCTTTTGGTTGTAAAAAAAAACAGCATGTTTTTGTGTCAGACCATTTTTGTGTGCTCAGTGCCAGAATTACTGTTTTGTGAGTTTATGAGATAGATGTAGATCTCTTGCTCTCTCAGGCTGGAGGAAATTGGTGCTGCAGCCAGTAAGGAATACTCTTTAGAGAAGTCACTGGAGAAAATGAAACAGGAATGGGCAGAGCTCCGCTTTGGGTTTTCCCAGTACAGGGAGACGGTACAACACACACACACACACACACACACACACACACACACACACACCAAAGTTGAACCACAACACACTGCTAGTAGGATTTGATTCCTTGATAAACTTATTCAACTTATTCATAAAACAAATTAGCCAAACACGTTTACGTAAATCGTTAGTAAAATCATTCTTCCATAAAGTGTCCCATTTAATGCAATTTACAATGACACAATTTACATAAGAATTAATGTATTTATTTGATTATGATATGATTCTCACAGGAAATGTGTGCAAGCGCATGTACACTAGCCATAAATATTTCTTACTGCCCATTAATCTGTCACTAGGCAGTGTTGCATTTTAGGGAAAATGATAAACCCCAACATGATCACTGTTACTGAAATGTTGTTGTATTTTAACAATGTTTTTACATCTGTCTCTCTTTCTGTGTGTGTGAAGGGTACATGTGTTTTATCTGCTGTAGATGATATTCAGGTACTGTTAGATGATCACATCATTAAGACTCAGACTATGAGAGGGTCTCCGTTCATCAAACCTATCGAAAGCGACACAAAGGTTCACATTATACACAACACACATAGACACTCTGTTCAACATATAAGAGCTTGATTTATCTTATTATAAGAGTTTAGGGGTGTTTTTGGTCTTTTTAAATGATATTTTCAAGAAAGATTATGAAGACAAACATTTCCTTCTTCTTTGGAATATTGTGCACTGATGAATTTTGCACCAAATTTTGACTAGGATCATGTATTAAGAAAGTAATTTTGAATTCATGTTGGCTTCACATGCACAAATAAAGCTCTCTGTCTGTATTTAGCTCTGGGAGGAGAAGTTGCAGCAGATGCAGGATATTTTAGATGCAATGTTACAGTGTCAGTCCATGTGGATGTATCTAGAGCCCATCTTCAGCTCAGAGGACATCATCGCTCAGATGCCTGAGAATGGACGCAAGTTTGCCATTGTTGACAGTTGCTGGAAGAATCTCATTTCAGAAGCGGTGTGTGTGTTTGATTGGATGACCTATTTGTTAGAGGCCATGAAACGCTTTTTATATATATATATATATATATATATATATATATATATATATATATATGTGTGTAATTTTATTATCTTCCCTGAGTTCCAGTTCTAATGTTAGTGAAGTTTTTTGCACCAAAAAATATTCAGAATTTATTCAAATATGATCAGATGACCCATCTTGTCTCTGGCCCTCTGACTGAAACGCTCAGTTTTGGCCTCAGTGTCTCCTTTAAACTTCCAGGTATATGCCCACTGTTATGATTGGCTAACATTGTGCAGCCCCTTAAATACAGCCATTTTTAAATCTCAATCAGAAGAGAATGAACAAAGCTCCACAGTGTTGTAAAACTAAATTTCAGGGTTCACACATAACACACATCCACCTCATTGCGTCTGAATATATTAAACTGTTCACTCAAGCACAACTGTTAACACTCAGCACCATAAACTATCAAACAGCCATGACATTTGAAATATTCATGAATGAAACTGTTTAATCATGGTTTTGTGATCTTGTCCAATAATGTTTTTAACTTCCCCATCCTTCTATAACAGTTCCTTTGCAAAGCTTGTATCGTATTATGACTGGTTCAGGAACAATCCATGCTGCTATGAGCTGGGAAAAAAAACGTACACACATAGTCAAAAGCATGGAGAAAGGATGCACACACATAGGCGCACTGAGGCACACATTGCCGAAAACACATCAAAATGGTCAAAGACGTCCATTTAGTGCATGTTTACATACACCAACAATTAAAAATTGTGCAGATGTGCATAAAAACAACAAGATGCAGCAGCTTATTGCAGCGTCTTTTAAAAGTGCCGCAAAATACATGGCAACAGTCAAAGACTATAGACGAAGACTTTCTAGTTCATGTTTGCATACAAAAATGATTAAAAATAGTCAAGATGGGTCCCCTTTGGTGTTCAGGAATAGTTAGCCACATAAGGCCTGTCAATCCTGCTCTCTCGAACTGAGCACCTGTGGGTGGGTTCAAGGGTGCGATGACTCTGATGAATACAAATGAGCAATGTCTCATGATGTAACGAACACATTTTTTAAAATGAGTCGTTTCAGCTGTGTAGCAACTATAAATGCTCTTTTTAGACTGGGGAGGATGTTTTGAGTTCTGAAATTTACAGTATGTTTTTATAGTAGTTACCTCTTATAAGTCTACATATAAAGGAACATTTTACTCTCCATTGCATTACCCCTTTAAGACTTGTAGAATTATTGTGGTGTTTGCTAAAGCAATTTTCACTATTACTGTAGTATAGCTCATACTTAGGGAGGTGACTCATCGTGCACCATTTGTGCTACATAGCTCAAATCATGCAGCTTGTTGAGAAGAGGTGTGCTGTTACTTTTCTAAGTGACCAAACGTGTGATATTTATCCCTTTAACAGTTAAAGGACACACTTGCGCTGGTGGTGACAGAGCAGCCCAACATGCTGGGTCGTCTTCAAGAGTCTAACATCTTCTTGGAGGAAATACAGCAGGGTCTGAACTCATACCTGGAGAAAAAGAGACTCTTCTTCCCTAGGTAGTAAAACATAGTGAGATGATTAACAGCGCTCATGCATTTAACTTTTGAATTATGATGTTTTTCTAATGTGGTCTGGGGTTTGATTTTATCCATCTGAATTTGATTGGATAGTAAAAGTAGGCTTTGATATTATAGGTTAATTAATAATTTTGCCTTGTTGAAATAAGCAGGAAAAAAGTCATTTCAGAGGCAAAGAATGATATTACATTTTGATGAGAGATTACAAAAACTGACTTTTTTAAATAACGTGCACTGAAGAATTATCATGCACAGAAAATAAAAGCAGTGACATTTATTAAAGTGATAGTTCACCCAAAAAAGAAAATACTCTCATAATTTACTCTCATGCCATCCCAGATGTGTGACTTTCTTTCTTCAGCAGAACATATTTGAAGAAAAATAGATAAATATCTCAGCTCTGTAGGTCCTTAAAATGCAAGTGGATGGTGATTCGACTTTTGAAGCTCCAAATATCACAGACAGTCAGCATAAACGTTGTCCATACGACTCCACTGGTTAAATGAATCTCTTCTAAAGCTAAACGATCGCTTTTGGTGCGGAATAGATCAATATTTAAATAGCGTTCCTCCTACTCAACTGTAAACAGCATTGCTTTTTCGATTGTGTTGCACGTGTGTCTGTTCTTGCACAAACATGCCAACTTGATTACATCACTCATGTGTACTGCTGCTGACCAGAAGCGATGATTTATAGTTAAAAAGTATTTAAATATTGTTCTTTTTCACACCAAAAGTGAATGTATTGCTTTTGAAAACCATAATTAAACCAGTTGAGTCATATGGATGATGTTTATGCTGACCGGCTGTTCTTTTTGAAGCTTGAAAGGTCGGGTCACCATCCACTTGCATTTTAAGGACCTACTGACCTTAAGATATTTTTCAGTTTTTCTTCAAATGTGTTTTGCTGAAGAAAGAAAGTCATACACACCTGGGATGGCATAAGTGCAAGTAAATGATGAAAGAATAACAATTTTTGGTTGAACTATCCCTTTAAGAACGTAAATATGGTCAATATGGTTTTGATTTCTCTCTTTGATTTACTGTCAAGGTTTTTCTTCCTGTCTAACGATGAGATGTTGGAGATCTTGTCTGAGACGAAGGATCCTCTGCGTGTTCAGCCTCATCTTAAGAAGTGTTTTGAGGGAATCGCTAAGCTGGAATTCACCCCTGATCTAGAGATCACGGGAATGATTAGCTCAGAGAAAGAGACTGTCCCCTTAAAAGAGACCATCTACCCAGCTAAAGCCAAGGTACAGAGAGAGAGAAGGAGATATGAAGGAATATTTAATTTTCTAACTGGTTCATGGTGGTGTGTGTGCGTTTGTAAGGAACTGTTCATAACATTTGGTTTCCTGTGTGTTTTAGGGAATGGTTGAGAAATGGCTTCTGCAGGTTGAAGATACAATGCTGATGAGCATCAGAGACGTCGTACGGCAAGGAATGGAGCAGTACCCAGAGGTATAATACAATAGGCACATACAGTACATACACTAATGTAATTTATATTTAGAATATGATCAGGTTTGTTTTTTTTGTAATTAATGTAACTTAAATTAAAAAGAGACCTTAAAATATGATGCCAGAAATATTTTATGCAAATATTAGTTTAGGTTACTGTAATTATTGGGAGGGAGGTTACCTTATATGTACTGAAAGAATCATTAACAGTAACGTTAAGGACAAATGTGTTTGATTGCGTGTGTTTTAGGTGCCCAGGAAGAAGTGGGTTCTGCAGTGGCCGGGCCAGGTTGTGATCTGTGCATCCTGTATCTTCTGGACCAGCGAAGTTTCTCATGCTATACAGACCAACACACTTCCTGTGAGCACAAACACAATCAAAACAGATTTGATGGCTGAATGTTGCATTTTTATGTACATGTTTAAAGGGACAGTTTACACAAAAATTGCAATTCTGTCATCATTTACCAACTCGCGTCATTTCTTTCAAAACCCATATGACTTTTTAGATGTTTGACAGTATGTAAGTCTCAGTCACCATTCACTTTCATAACATCTCTTGTCAGTACAATGAAAGTGAATAGCAACTTAAGTCATTCTGCCTAACAACTTTTCTATTCCTTTTAAGAAAGAAAGTCAAATGGGTTTGGAACAACATGAGAGTAAATACTTTTTGGTTGAACTATCCCTTAAAACATGAGTTTTTATTTAAAGTCTCTGTAATGCTTTATATGTGTTTTATAACACGTGAAATGTGTGTATCAGGCTTATGTTGAGCAGAGTAACGCTCAGATAGCTGATATAGTTGAGCTGGTAAGAGGGAAGTTGCCCGGTGGAGCCAGAATGACTCTGGGAGCTCTTGTTGTCATTGATGTACACGGTAAGTGATTTTTAATTAGAAGCTATTATGAAAGATGAATTATGGAAAATATATGGGCGTGACATTATCTTTTGTTGGTTGAAAGAGGTCATTACCCTTGCCCTTTGTCCTATACAGCACGTGATGTGGTGAGTAAACTGGCTCAGGACGGCGTCTCATCTTTAAATGATTTCCAGTGGATTTCTCAGCTCCGCTATTTCTGGGAGGATGGAGAAGTCATGCTGAGGATGATCACCACAACAATCCAGTACGGATACGAGTATCTAGGCAACTCACCACGTCTCGTCATAACACCACTTACAGACCGCTGCTACAGGTGCCCACACATAAACAAACACACACTTTTACTTTGGCTAGAATAAAGAGCCTAACTGTGACTGCCCAGTTTTTCTGCATGTTCTTACCAGAAATATTTTAATTTTTAATTTCTGGAACCCTACTGGTGAGCTCTGTAGGGATCTCAGTGAAAGTGTTGAATTTTGGTTTGGTTCTGTATCTGTCATGCCGAATGCTGATTGGTCCACAGGACTCTGATGGGTGCTCTGAAGCTGAATCTGGGCGGAGCTCCAGAGGGACCTGCAGGAACTGGAAAAACAGAGACTACTAAAGATTTGGCAAAAGCGCTTGCCAAACAGGTACTCACACACACACACACACACACACATAGTGTGGTGATAATTTTGCTACATATATTTAAATGTATCCAATATACACTACTAGTTAAATGTTTGGACACACTACTGAATTTACAGTATTTTTTATGTTTCTCATGACTTTCTTCTTCTAGAAACAAAAGGAGAAATTTTGAAGACTGTACTGGTTGCTTTATTCTATTCAATTTAAATTAATGGTGATTGGAGCTTTCAATCTTCTAAAAGGATGCAAAAGCACCAAAAAAGTATAATAAAAATAGTCTATATGACCCATGTGCTATATTCCTGAAGCCATGGCTTTGTGTGAGGAGCAGATCGAAATTTAAGTTATTATTCTGAAATGTGGAAAATAGTCAATATACACTGATCAGCCACAACATTAAAACCACCTGCCTAATATTGTGTAGATCCCCCTTGTACCACCAAAACAGCGCCAACCCGCATTTCAGAACAGCATTCAGAGATGATATACTTCTCAGCACAATTGTTACCGTAGACTTTGTCAGTTCAAACCAGCCTGGCAATTCTCTGTTGATCTCTCTCATCAACAAAGTGTTTCCATCCACAGATCTGACGCTCACTGGATGTTTTTTGTTTTTGGCACCATTCAGAGTAAATTCTAGAGACTGTTGTGTGTGAAAAACCCAGAAATACTCAAACAAGCCCGTCTGACACCAACAAACATACATGCGATTATTTAATCAGCCAATCGTGTGGCAGCAGTGCAGTGCATAAAATCATGCAGATACAGGTCAGGAGCTTCAGTTAATGTTCACATCAACCATCAGAATGGGGAAAAAGTGTGATCTCAGTGTTTTGGACCGTGGCATGATTGTTGGTGCCAGACGGGCTGGCTTGACTATTTCTTTAACTGTTGATCTACTGGGATTTCCACACAAACAGTCTCTACAATTTACTCAGAATGGTGCCAAAAACAAAAAATATCTGTGGATGGAAATAACCATTCATAAAACATGTTGATGAGAGAGATCAACAGAGAATGGCCAGACTGGTTTGAACTGACAAAGTCTACAGTAACTCGGATAACCACTCTGTACAATTGTGCTGAGAAGAATAACACTCTCTGATTGCTATTCTGAGATGGGGGTTGGCGCTGTTTTGGTGGCACGAGGGGGACCTACACAATATTAGGCAGGTGGTTTTAATGTTGTGGCTGATCGGTGTAAAGAATGAGTAGGAGTGTCCAAATTTTTGACTTGTAGTCTATCAGTAAATTTGTTTTAATTGTTTCAACTAGTTTTAAAATGTTATAATTTTCTTGCATGTTTGTGTGATGTGTAAATGTGTATGTTTAGTGTGTGGTGTTCAACTGCTCTGATGGCCTGGACTACAAAGCGATGAGTAAATTTTTCAAGGGTCTGGCACAGTCTGGAGCGTGGGCATGTTTTGACGAATTTAACCGGATCGAGGTGAGTACTGTAAAATATTGACACCAAAGCCTTGCTACAGACAATTTACAGGGCGGTGATTTGATAGCTGAATTAACTAATTAAACTATTAATACTTAGTTAACACAGTATCTGTCTGTCTATGAGTCTCTCTCTCTCTCTCTCTCTCTGTCTGTCTCTCTCTATCAGGTGGAGGTGCTGTCTGTGGTCGCTCAGCAGATTTTGAGTATTCAGCAGGCGGTAATGCGGAACATGAAGACGTTTATGTTTGAGGGAACGGAGTTGTCTCTAAACCCAACCTGCTGTGTGTTTATTACCATGAACCCAGGATACGCTGGTAGAGCAGAACTTCCAGATAACCTTAAAGTAAACAAACGCAAATACACACTCATCTGTTCTGACACTGTCCAGCATCATGTCGCATTGGGACGCAATGTTTACTTAGCAACTTAACAATCAAAATCAACAAAATTCTCCTTAATTTTCAACTCTTATTTCATTGCTTTTAAAATTGACGTTGCATGGATTGTTTTAGAATAGCAAAATAAATGTACATATACGGTATTGGGCCTCATTCATGAAACTTTAGTTGATATGAGTAAATTCTGAGTAATTTGCGTGTAAAATGGATATTCCCGAAAACATTCCGCTGGATTCACAAACGCTTCATACTCCACAGATTTGTTTGTAAAACGTGTGTTTTTTAGTGAGTTCCAATCATTCATAAATAGGGGGGCATGTACACGTTAATTCACAATGATCATAATCCACGGCCATAAAAACACCATATAAGGAAGTCACCAAACTCGATAATAAATGCTTTTAACATCTCTGTGGAACAGTAATGATATTGTTTCTATGAATGAAGTGCATTCATATTGTAACATTTTGATTTTGCAAGCACAATAGCATCTCAAAGTAAGTGAGGGCTTACTGTCATCGCATGTTTTTGCTGTCATATGATGCTCTTTTGTGAATCAAAGAAGTCAACAAAAATGGTTTGACATGAGTGTAAAAGTTTTTTAATCCGGCAGGAGAATGTCCATCACTATTAACCTTCTCTGGTTCAGTTTGTAGCACAACACCAGCATCATTTGTGACACTTCTTGGGTAAATCATGATGGTAAGAGTGATATACTTGCAACTGGAAGAATCTTCAGAGAAATTAATAGTATGCTTGAAGAAGATCTTTGACCGAAACACTGTAATATAATACAGAATTGCAAGCTATTAGAGAACTATCCAACCAGTCATGTTTGAGGGCATTAATTTTTTTTTTTTTGATAAATCAAGCACTTCTGCTGGGAAAACTATAAGCAAAGTTGGGAAAAAAAAATACTTTGAAAAAAATGAATTCAAGCAGTAAAGAAATATTTCTAAATAAGTATAGGCTATTGTTAAATTTATTTTTTATTTTTTAACCTATTTTATGTTATTTGTAAGGTTAATTTCACTCATTTGATTGTTTTATTATTTTATTATAATTTAATTTGTTTTATTATTTTAATATTTATTAATTATTTAATTTCACTTCTATCAAAACATATAGTTTGCCTGAAAGAACACAACTGGTTCGGATGACTTACACACGATTTACACGTCGGCAGGTGTACCCAGTCCTACTTGCCCCCGCTCCGAACGGGACTTGAACCGATGTCTCCGGCGTGGGAGGCGGGTGAGCTAACAAGGAGGCTAAAGGCTACAGCCTCTAGCATCAGTTGCTAGTGCGCCTCTTGAGGTCAGGAGAGTGAGGTTTACACACTGCACAGCTATTTACCAGCTGCCTCCCGTTACGCTCACCCCCCTAAACCTCACTCCCATCCGGGTCACGGCACCATTGTAGCCGGTCTTACACGCCCCGCTCCGAACAGGACTCGAACCGACATCTCCGGTGTGGGAGGCGGTTGCGCTAACAAGGAGGCTACAGCCTCTACCGTTAGTTGCCAGTGCACCTCTTGTTTACACAGGTGTAAATTTTGTTCATACCAACTTACGATTTGAAAATACGAAAACTTTCATTAATCTGAGAATTTACATTAGAATGGCTTTACGAAAGATTTACACAAAAATTCATTCTGCTCATGTTTCATGAATGAGGCATATTGTTATTATTGTTACAACTGCAAAATCATCAAAAGATTTAAATTGTTGGGCCAGACTAGAAACATCCCAAACTGGCTTTGCTGTAATGGTCACAAGTTATTTCAAAGAATCATGAATAAAATCATACATGTACAATTTTTACAAAATACATTTTTTGACACAAACAAGGAAAATAAAGTGGCTAGAGTTGCTCTGCACTGCATTCAAATAGAAACTAAGTGCCCATCAACTGAAGGTGCCACAACAGACACTTGCCTTGTAAACAGCTTCATTGGTTATAATTCTGTTTGCCTTTATGCATTTTAGTTTTGACGCATTGTCTCTTTCACGCATAAACAGCGTAGAAATGTACCAAATTATAAGATCTGCAAAGTAGAATTTTAGACATCACTCCAAAAATTATATACCACATTTTGGTCCAGCAGTAAAATCATTCTAACATTTCCTGTATGTCTCGTATGTATATATCTTTATAGGCTTTGTTCCGTACAGTTGCTATGATGGTTCCAGATTATGGATTGATTGGAGAGATATCCCTTTATTCAATGGGATTCACAGCATCCCGGAGGTAAAATCTATTCAGAGTCATCATTAAACACACTGAACGAGCTGTTTTATTTAACCAGTTATATTCAAGTTGATTCACTTCCTAGTCTCATGTTTTGCATGACAGCCTGGCGCAGAAAATCGTGGCAACGTATCGCCTGTGCTCGGAGCAGCTCTCGTCTCAAGCTCACTACGATTACGGGATGCGTGCGGTAAAATCGGTCCTGACCGCAGCTGGAAATCTGAAACTCAAATACCCACTTGAGGATGAGAGTGTTCTGCTGCTCAGGGCGCTCATGGATGTCAACATGGCCAAGTTTCTCGCACAGGACTTACCTCTGTTTCAGGTGTGTGAGACTGTGTCTGTGTTGAATGTTAATTGAGTTGTTTTCATATTTGGTTCGATTATTTTAAACTCAGGAGTAGATGATGCCTAAAAATTATAAGCATTGTTTCCTTCAGGATATTATGTTCTTGTTTTGTTTTAGGTTGCAGCAAATAGTTGGAAATCCGGTGCATTCAAAATGAAAGAAATTTTTTTGCCAAGAAAATAATGACAATGAATTAATTTAAATAACGTAGGCATTAAATTAGTTCCTTACGTCAAAGGGACTCTTGGGTGAAAACACCCTTATAGTCACCACTCTGTTGATCAAGGTTAACGTGATTTTCTTGTGTTTTTTGTAGGGCATCATCACAGATCTGTTTCCTGGAGTGGTGCTTCCCAAACCAGATTACGAGTTACTTTTAAAAGCTTTTCATGACAACATTGCCAAGATGAATCTGCAGCCTGTCCCATGGTTCATCAGCAAAATTATACAAGTACAAATAATCTGATGAATAGAATCATGTATCATTTCATAATACCATTTTTTTTAAAAATATTTTTTATTTAAGTCTTTATTTAAGATATGTATCTGATACATAATTTGTCATGAATATTGCCTAAGACATTTCAGACATTTACTTTTAGATACGGTTGTTGATCTATTTAACTATTATTATAAAATTATAGTTCTAAATCTGAGTTGAAGAGCCAAGTACACACACATTATTGATTTTATATGAAGTTACTCAGTTTTACAGTTAGGCTTGTTTTTAGGAGAGTGTTTACTGTCTGTTTTATGTTAAATGTGTGTTGTCCAATCAGATTTTACTGGCAGTGCAGCTTTAGAATTTTTAGCGTTTGTGTGTGTGTGTGTGTGTGTGTGTGTAGGTGTATGAAATGATGCTGGTCAGGCACGGCTTCATGGTTGTTGGAGAACCAATGGGCGGAAAAACTTCAGCCTATAAAGTTTTGGCTGGATCTTTGGGAGACCTTTATAAGGGTAATCAATCAAAAATCTAATGAATACATAATCAGTTCTAGGTTCAGTTTCAAGTCATTATTTTTGCTGACCTGTCAATAATTTCACTGGACCCATCAATGCATTTATAGCTACATAAGTGTCAAAAAAATGTATCGGAACCCTTTGGAATTTACTTCATCAGTCCCAAGTATAGACTTGGTTACTGTTGTAACCTCCATTCCCTGATGGAGGGAACGAGATGTTGTGTCAATGTAGTGACACTAGGGGTTGCTCTTAAGAGCCCCGAACACTCAATTCTTTTGAGAAAAGGCCAATGAGAATTGGCGAGTGCAATTTGCATGCCAATCCCCTGGACATACGGGTATAAAAGGAGAAGGAATGCATCATTCATTCAGGTTTTGTGCTGACGAGCCGAGCGGATAGTGCAGTGGGTTTTCAGCGGGTAGTACAGCGTTGTGGCAAGAGGGGCACAACGTCTCATTCGCTCCATCAGGGAACGGAGGTTACAACAGTAACCAAGACATTCCACTTCTTTCACTCACTCAACGTTGTGTCGATGTAGTGACACTAGGGGTCCCTATAAAATAACGCCAAAACAGCTGAACTGTGTTACATGAACTGCTGATGCAGGTGCAAGCAAGCTGATGCATGCGTAATAGCAGGTGCATCAGTCTGCACGTAACCTCTCCCAATGCCCCAAAAAGACGTCATGTCAAGGGGAACACAATGTGCTTAAGCTAACAATACACAAACAATTATTCTCTTTCATGTCTTTATTGAACACATCCCATTAAACATTAACAGTAACCCTTGGATTTAATAACTGGTCAATCCTCCTTTTGCAGCAATAACTTCAACAAAGCATTTACGGTAGCTGCGGATTAGACCTGCACAACGTTAAGAAGGAATTGTGGACCATTCTTCCTTGCAGAAGTGCTTCAGCTCAGCCATATTCTTATTATGTCCGATGTGAACGGCTCTCTTGAGGTTGACCACAGCATCTCTATTAGGTTGAGGTCTGGATTCCAAAATGTGGATTTTCTTTTGTTGAAGCCATTCTGTAGTGGATTTACTTTGATATTTAGTGTCCTGCTGTATCACCCAACTTCTACTGAGCTTCAGCTGGTGCACAGCCAACCTGATATTATCCTGTAGGATAGCTTCATAAACTTGGAAATTAATTTTCCCCTTGATGATGGCAAGCAGTCCAGGCCCCCTGAAGCAGCAAAGCAGCCCCAAATCATGATGCTCCCTCCACCGTATTTCACCGTTGGGATGATGTTTTCATGTTGGTATGCGGTGGCCTTTTTATGTCCTACGTTGTGCTGCGTATTCTTCCCAAACAATTCAACCTTAGTTTCATCAGTTTACAAAACATTTTCCCAGTAGTGTTGTGGAGTGTCAAGTTGGTCTTTGGCAAAATTTTGGTGTGCAGTAAGATTTTTGTTGGGAAGCAGCGGCTTACATCGTGGTGTCCTGCCATTGACACAAGCCTGTTTAATGATTTCTGTATAGTAGACTCATGAACAGAGATTTTAACCAGTTTCAATGAATCATTTTAAGTCTTTAGCTGTTACTCTAGGTTTCTTTTTTACTTCATTGAACATTCTGCGGTGTTCCCTTTGAGTCAACTTGGCTGGACGGTCACTTCTAAGGAGAGTACCTATAGTACTAAATCATCTCCATTTATAGACAGTTTGTGTAACTGTGGACAGATGAATATCTAACGGCCACTTCTAGTGAGAGTACCTATAGTACTAAATCATCTCCATTTATAGACAATTTGTGTAACTGTGGACAGATGAATATCTAACGGCCACTTCTAGTGAGAGTACCTATAGTACTAAATCATCTCCATTTATAGACAGTTTGTCTAACTGTGGACAGATGAATATCTAACGGCCACTTCTAGTGAGAGTACCTATAGTACTAAATCATCTCCATTTATAGACAGTTTGTGTAACTGTGGACAGATGAATATCTAATGGCCACTTCTAGAGAGAGTACCTATAGTACTAAATCATCATTTATAGACAGTTTGTCTAACTGTGGACAGATGAATATCTAACGGCCACTTCTAGAGAGAGTACCTATAGTACTAAATCATCTCCATTTATAGACAGTTTGTCTAACTGTGGACAGATGAATATCTAACGGCCACTTCTAGAGAGAGTACCTATAGTACTAAATCATCTCCATTTATAGACAGTTTGTGTAACTGTGGACAGATGAATATCTAATGGCCACTTCTAGAGAGAGTACCTATAGTACTAAATCATCATTTATAGACAGTTTGTCTAACTGTGGACAGATGAATATCTAACGGCCACTTCTAGTGAGAGTACCTATAGTACTAAACCATTTCCATTTATAGACAGTTTGTCTAACTGTGGACAGATGAATATCTAACGGCCACTTCTAGAGAGAGTACCTATAGTACTAAATCATCTCCATTTATAGACAGTTTGTCTAACTGTGGACAGATGAATATCTAACAGCCACTTCTAGAGAGAGTACCTATAGTACTAAATCATCTCCATTTATAGACAGTTTGTCTAACTGTGGACAGATGAATATCTAACGGCCACTTCTAGTGAGAGTACCTATAGTACTAAATCACCATTTATAGACAATTTGTGTAACTGTGGACAGATGAATATCTAACGGCCACTTCTAGAGAGAGTACCTATAGTACTAAATCCTCTCCATTTATAGACAGTTTGTCTAACTGTGGACAGATGAATATCTGAGTTCTTCAAGAAAACTTTTATAACCCTTTTCAGCTTTAAGCAAAGCAACATTTCTTCATTGTAGGTCTTCTGAGAACTCTTTTTTTGCAAGGCATGGTCCACGTCAGCAGATGTCTCTTATGAATAGCAAACTCAAAATGTTTGAGTGCTTTTTATAAGACAAAGTAGCTCTAACCCACACCTACAAACTTGTTTCATTAATTGAAAGGTTTGCCAACTCCTGACTCTGATTAGCTTTTTTGATGTCTTTAGCTTAGGGATTCACATAATTTTCCAACTAACACTGTGAATGTTTGAATGATGTATTCAATATGTACATGAACAATACAAATATTTGTGTGTTATTAGTTAAAACAGATAGTGTTTGTTCATAATCGTAACTTAGATGAAGATCAAATCAGATTTTAAGACAAATTTATACCTAATTGCTGGTAATTCCAAGGGTACACATACTTTTTCTTGATACTGTCTATATGTCAGAAAGAAACATATTTATATTTTTCATTGAGGATTAAGGTTTCTTTATATATATATTTAATTTTTTTTTACATCTATTAATGTGAAATTGTCAACCCATTCTGACGGATGCTTCTAAGACTTCCACAGGTCATTTTCACTAATTAAAAACATCCTCATCTTTGTTAGCAAGCTAGAAATCTTAACTTTACCTTGGTTCCATATTAGCATAGTAATTCACAACAGCAATGTTTAATACATCACACAAAACCAAATGTTTACGTTTATAAGGCATGAAAACACATGATCAACAGTTGTAAGATGTAGTGAAAGCAGAGCAGAGTACCATGTTTCCTTTATATCTGAGTGTGTGTGTTTTTTGTTTTTATAGAAGGGCTGATGGAGGAGTGTGCGGTAGATTTCCGCATTATTAATCCGAAGGCAATCACTATGGGTCAACTCTACGGTTGTTTTGATCCGGTGAGTCACGAATGGTCAGATGGCGTTTTGGCCACCTCATTCAGACAGCAGGCCCAGTCCACCTCAGACAACCGCCAGTGGATCATATTTGACGGGCCCATAGATGCCGTCTGGATTGAGAACATGAACACGGTTTTGGATGACAACAAGAAGGTACATTTGAATATTCCAGTGCTTAGCTTGGAGTGGTGGTGGCGTAGTGGGCTAAAGCACATAACTGTTTATCAGAAGGTTGCTGGTTCAATCCCCACGGCCACCACCATTGTGACCTTGAGCAAGGCACTGCCAAATGCATAAATGTAAATGTAGATTTGGTGCTAGTTTCAGATCTATTGAAGGGTTTTTCCTGTTGAATAGCTCTGTCTGATGAGTGGAGAGATCATTCAGATGAGTTCTAAAATGAGTCTGATCTTTGAGCCTGCCGATCTGGAGCAGGCATCACCTGCTACTGTGAGCAGGTAACCAAACATACACTCACCTGCTTCATACTGAATGTTGAAATAATGCTCTAAGCTAGGGCTGCAAATAACATTTATTTTAATTAATCTGTCAATTATTTCCTTAAAGCCACATTTTAATTTTCTGCATTTTAAATGAAAAAGCATGTTATGCCCAATGCTCTCCACTAAACGATGTGGAAATTTAAGGCTATAAGTTAAAAAAAACTGTTTGAAATGCAGCAGAATGCAGCTTAAATCACTAAATTGTAGTAATAAAGTAAAACAAAGGTACAAATGAGTTGTTAGTAATAAAATAATATGCAGGAACACATACATTTTGTCCTCTTAACATTGCATTACTCAGATTTTTTTTTTTTACTGTGAATGTATGAAAAATAAACTTATTACAACCCTAAAAGACATTTATTTTTTCTTGTTTTAAGAATAAATCTAACAGAATTTGTTAGATTTCTCTGAAAACAAGACATAATATCTTATATAATTTTTTTCTCATGTAAATGCATCTTGTTTTAAAGATGTATACAGTATATATATATATATATATATATATATATATATATATATATATATATATATTACTGGAAAACAAGATTAAAAATAAGAAAATATATTTGTTTTTACAGTGTGGGTTCAATAATCAGACTATTGTAGATTTTGCACAAGTGATTTTTACTTTTTTAACCTTCCTTTTACTGTAGATTGACCAGGGCTTGTCATAGAGTTTATGTGTTGTTTATAGGTGTGGTATGATCTATATGGAGCCACATCAGTTGGGTTGGATGCCTCTCAGAGACTCTTACATTAACACATTACCTGAGAGTCTGGCACCTGAACACAGAACACTGGTGAGAAAGACATACACAATGTCTTAATGTATTGTGTTGCATATAATGAGCAGATATAGTTTCTGTACGTCATATTGGTTTACTGTTGGCCTGTATGTGCATTTATTGTAGATTAGTGATCTCTTTAACTGGCTGGTTCAACCGTGTTTGGAGTTCATTTACCACGAGTGCAGTTTCTTAGTTCAAACATCACCTATTCACCTGGCCAATAGTCTGATGCACCTGTATACCTGCCTACTGGGTACATTGATACACACATGAATATATGTACATTATTCATAAACTGTACTCACACACACTTGCTCACCTGCATAATTTTCAGTATATATGTATATTTTTACAATTTATGAAACTGATTTATATGCTGTAGATGTAACACCATTTGTATTCCAGGGTTTGTACAGTAACTTTGTTCTGCTCAATTAATATATTTTTTAATCCATTCAAGTGTAAATACAGAGAATTTTAAGGGGTTTACAATTGTTTTTTTCAAATGGTCCTTCATCCTTTCACACTTTTAAGTGTTAAACTCACATTCTAATATTAATTGTGGTGTGTGTTGATGTGTGTAGATGAGATTGTTCAGTCAGCGGAGGAAGGAGCTGAATCCATGACGAGCCAGCAGGTGACGCTGTGGCTGCAGGGTCTGTTCCTGTTCGCAGTGGTGTGGAGTTTGGGCGGAACCGTCAGTGGCAACAGCAGGAAGAAGTTTGACGTGTTCTACCGAAACCTTATCATGGGCACAATCACCGATCACCCTCGACCCCAGAGTGTTAAACTCACCAAGAGCAACGTCTTCCCTGAAAGAAGTGCGCATAATGTTTTTGGTTGAATATTTATCGACAAGGTTCCTGGAAATATCACAGAAGTCACAGAATTTAAGAAAAATCACTCTTTTTTTATCCCAATTTGGCATGCCTAATTCCCAATGCGCTTTTTAAGTCCTTTTGGTCACGTGGTGATTCGCCACAATCCGGGTTGCGGAGGACAAATCCGTGTCTGAGACCGTCAACCCGTGCATCTTATCATGTGGCTTGTTGAGCACATGCCACGAAGACATAGCGTATGTGGAGGCTTCACTCCATCCGCACTCCATCCAAGCTCAACTCACCACGCGCCCCACCGAGAACAAATCACATTATAGTGACCACGAGGAGGTTACCCCATGTGACTCTACCCTCCCTAGAAACCGGGCCAATTTGGTTGCTAAGGATATCTGACTGGAGTCACTCAGCATGCTCTGGGATCCAAACTAGTGAACTCCAGTGTTGATAGCAAGCGTCTTTAATTACTATACTATAGTGTTTATTTTAGGGCTATAAATCGATAAAAATTTTAATTGAATTAATTATATGGTATGACGCTTGTTTAATCGTATTAATCGCATATATACATACTTGCAGAGAAAGCCCCTCAAATAACAATAATTTAATATATAATGATTAAATAATTATGCATAGTTATATTTATATAATCATAAAATAAAAATATATATTATACAAATAAACAGATAATTAAAATGCATTACATGATTTTGGCACACATGAAGCATAAAAAAAAAATTACTATAAAAAGTGGCTTTAGAATGCAATATATTGTTTATTTCCATATTATTGAGCATAAGACCTTCAGTTGGCATACATTTCACAGCAACTGAATTCATCAATCAGTCCGAGTCCGGCTTGTCTCAATATGTGTCAATGTACACCTGCATCAGACGGACACTTTTGGAGCCTCTCGGTTGCGTTATAAACATACAGTTTTTTAAGGTCGCTTGAAACTTAGAAAAACACATCTTGAGATCCCTGCCTTTGGATTTGTGCTCCATTAATTAATCGCACTGAACTAATGCATTAAATCGACAGCCCTAATTTATTTATATTTCTAGTTATGCTCAACTCTAAAATATTTCTCGATTTTGGCTAGAAATATTTATTTTGAAGTGCAATGTCTATGAAATGATTTGAAAAATAATTTCATTACTAATCAGTATTCATGAGCTACTGGAACAGTCATGGAAATGTATTGGTTAGAAGGTATGGCAAGCTTGAGAACAATTCAGTTAAATTGTTTAATAATCAAAAATATAACCAGTCTCTTTGGATACTTCAGGTATAAAGGGCTGCTAAAACGTCACACCTGAAAACAAGGCTCTTGATTTGATGGATCGTGCTAATCAGTTGACACATCAGGAATTTTCATATACCATAACTCTTAAAGCATTATTACATAAAGTACATTTTTTCATCGCTAAATCGCAGATATAATGCATCTTTATGAATCTTATCAGCTTTCTGTTTGTTTTGTCCTCCACACAGGTACTGTGTATGATTATTATTTTCATAAGCAGGGCACAGGCCAGTGGAACAACTGGACAGAATACATCAGTAAAGAGGACAGAGACATACCTGCTGGCGCAAAAGTAAGTACACTACATCCAAATGTTAATTAAGAACGAACCAAATTATAGCGACCACGAGCAAGTTACCCCATGCGACTTTACCCTCCCTAGCAACCAGGCCAATTTGGTTGCTTAGGAGACCTGGCTGGAATCACTCAGCACGCCCTGGATTCGACTCGTGGCTCCAGAGGTGGTAGTCAGCATCAATACTCACTGAGCTACCCAAGCCCCCACCTGAAGTTATTTTTGAGACATGGAGGAGCAGTCAAGGGCGTTCGTCCAGAGCATGTTTACATAGGAAAACAATGGAAAAACAGAGCAGATGTATGCAAATATGCTTCGGTGTGAACAGCCCCTATTCGGAAGTCCTGTATATTTTTTCATAAATTACACACCCTAACCCAATGTCCAACTTGAAAAACTGACCAGAACCTGGCAGACCTCTAACGTAACCGCTTTAAGAACGCTGACAACAGCATATTCGCGCTTGGACCCAGAACACCTTGTCACCCCTCAAGTGGTTTTTGCGGAGCTTTCCTACCAGGCGGGCCTCTCAATCCCCCCCCCCCCACCCCCGCAATTGCATGGTGGTTAAAACCGCTACTGTTCTCAATCTGTGTGTGTTTCTTGTGCTATTACTCTTTCTCTCAGATTTCTGATCTCATCATACCCACGGCAGAAACGTCACGGCAGCTCTTTTTCCTCAAGACGTATCTGTCCCACGAGGTGCCCATGCTGATTGTGGGACCCACGGGAACGGGCAAGTCTGTGATCAACAACAACTTCCTGCTATCACTGCCCAAGGAGTGCTACACTCCTATCTGCATCAACTTCTCAGCCCGAACCTCTGCCAACCAAACCCAGGACATCATCATGTCCAAACTAGACCGGCGCCGTAAGGGTGTGTTTGGGCCACCAGTGGGGAAGAAATGCATTATCTATGTTGGTAAGAACTACATTTAGAACAAAAATGGATGTGTATATCTTTATCTCCCCTCTAGGGACTGTTTTGTAATTTATATAATATAAAAAGTCTTTATAAAGTATTTATTTTCTGTTTTAATGGTTTTGGTACAACAATGGTTGCAAATGTTGTTTCTTTAGATGATCTGAACATGCCTGCAAAGGAGATATATGGTGCTCAGCCGCCTATTGAACTTCTGCGGCAGTGGATCGATCATAGTCATTGGTACGATAAAAAAGACACCTCCAGATTGGACATTGAGGATGTGCTGTTCATGTCTGCTATGGGGCCCCCCGGTGGAGGCAGAAATGACATAACAGGTATTTTTCTGATCAGACATGGTTATTATGAGACAGTCATAGTCATTTTCTTCTTTGTAATTTTTTTTTATCGGTCCCCTTAAAGGACGATTAACACGCCATCTAAATGTCATATCAATTGACACATTTGATGATGAGACTCTGAGTAACATCTTCACATCCATCACAGACTGGCACTTCAGCAATGGCTTTGATGCCACTTTCTACAGGTGTGTAGATGTATCTGTGTGTGGCCATATCTGCTATTTCCTCATCTAAAAATGTGATTAAATATGTCTGGTTATGTGTGTTTGTATCAGGTTGGGTAAAATAATGGTTCAAGCAACTATGGCGGTGTATAAGGATGCGATTGAGAGTTTTCTCCCAACTCCATCTAAATCTCACTATATCTTCAACCTGCGAGATTTTGCAAGGGTGATAAGAGGTGTAATGCTCTGTCCATCAACGCACATGCAGGTAAAAACACATATACTGTATATAACGCTTGTAAAGGCATGATAAATAAAAGTTTTAATAAACAGTTTTCAGGATCTTTCGTTTATATTTTTGTTGTTCTCCAGGATGGTGATAAGCTAATCCGCTTATGGATCCATGAGATTTATCGTGTGTTTTATGATCGACTGATTGATAATAGTGACCGAGAGAAGTTTTTTAACATCGTTAAAGAGAGGACATTAGCGTATTTCAAACAAAGCATGGACAAGGTAATAGCAACATAGGACAGAACATAAATCTATTTGTCTTTTTTTAAGTCAGGTTATGTGTAAATCAGAAAAATGTATTTACTTTTTTGCTTTGTCTCTTTGCCACTTGTCAGCTCCTAGGTCATCTCAGTCTGTCTGGTACAGTTGAAGACGACAGCATTCGCAGTCTGTTTTTTGGCGACTACGGCAAACCAGACTCCGCCAATAAAACTTACGATGAGATCATTGATTTGCGCACAGTAACGCAGGTGATGGAGTTCTACCTCGGTGAGTTTAATAACATCAGCAAAGCACCCATGAACCTCGTCATGTTCCAGTTCGCCATCGAGCACATCTCGCGAATCTGTCGTGTGCTAAAACAAGACAATGGTCACCTTCTGCTAGTCGGCATTGGCGGTTCCGGACGACAGAGTGCCTCTAAACTCGCCACTTTTATTAACGACTATGAGCTATTTCAGATCGAACTGACCAAGAACTATAGCATGTCGGACTGGCGTGACAATCTAAAGCACCTGATGCTCAAAGCAGGGATAGAGGGCAGAAAAACAACATTCCTATTTAGCGACAACCAAATAAAGGACGAAGCCTTCGTTGAGGACATCAACATGCTGCTGAACACAGGAGACGTGCCAAACATCTTCCCAGCAGACGAACGTGCTGATATCATCGATAAGATCCAGGGAATTGCACAAATTGAAGGGAGGAAAATGGACATAACGCCTCTCTCCATGTACAACTTTTTTATCGACAGAGTCAAAGCCAACCTTCATATTGTTCTGGGTACTGTATTCTTATACACACACAAACTGTCAGGGGCGAATTATTCACTAAACAGTTACGGCACTTTTGTGCGTGCAAAAAAATTAATTTGCAACGAGGTTGCAATCAAGTTTTTCCAGGTGCAATCAGCACTGAAATAGCACTGCCATGAGTATTTAAATGACGTCTTTGTCATATATTTCAGCACAAACATGGCTCCTTTCTTTATAAATTTAGGCCCATTAAAGATTGCATTTTTTATTCACGAAACTCTGCTATTTGCCTGCTGCAATGAACAGCACGCTATTAAAAAAGGTGGTAAACTGAATTTCATTTCAAATAAATGTTTGTGTATATGTTAATGCCAAGTCAAATGTCAGAATAACACAATATTTTAGTTCAACACAGGCAATTGTGTAATTGTATATAAATCTGCATGTGTGTCCAATAGCAATGAGCCCAATTGGTGAAGGCTTCCGCAATCGTTTGAGGATGTTCCCGTCGCTGATAAACTGCTGCACCATCGACTGGTTTCAAACCTGGCCCAAAGACGCCCTGGAGATGGTCGCCAACAAGTTCCTTGAGGATGTGGACTTGGAAGACAAGATCAGGACAGAGTGCGCTCATGACCCTGGGTTTATTACATTTAAAGATGATGGTTTTAGGACTCGCAAGAGATTGTCTGTGCTTCAATTAAAGAACTGTTTTATATTCATACAAGTTAAACTCCATCAACAGCGTTTATGGCAAAATCTCGATTACCACTGAAAATTATTTTCTTGTTTTTAAAAATTCATCAGTTTGTGAATTCTTTGCACAAAATAAAAGAAGCAGTTCAACAAATACAGTGGCAAGAAAAAGTATGTGAACCCTTCGGAATCAGTTGGTTGTTTTGCGTTAGTTGGTCGTTAAATGTGATCTCATCTTCATCAAAGTAACAAGTATAGACAAACACAATGTGCTTAAGCTAACAACATACAAACAATTATAATCGTTCATGTCTTTATTAAAAACATCCCATTAAACATTCACAGTGCTGTGGAAAAAGTATGTGAACCCTTGGATTTAATAGCTGGTCGATCCTCCTTTGGCAGCAATAAACAAATAAAGCAGCGTTCAGAAGAAATTTTGGACCATTCTTCCTTACAAAACTGCTTCATCTCAGCAATATTCTTACTATGCCTGGTGTGAACGGCTCTCTTGAGGTCATTCCACAGCATCTCTATTGGGTTAAGGTCTGGGCTCTGATTGGGACACTCCAAAAGGCAGATTTTCTTTTTTTTTTAAGCCATTCTGTAGTGGATTGTCGTGCTGTATCACCCAACTTCTACTGAGCTTCAGCTGGTGCACAGCCACCCTGACATTGTCCTGTAGGATATCTTGACCAACTTGGGAATTAATTTTTCCCTCAATGAGATCTTCAAAAAATGTCTAACAAATACATCTTTTCCATGAGCACTTGACTATGCACTCATAAAAAAAAAATACAAAATATATATATTTCTGTCTTGGATACTACTATTATGATGCTAGTGAAACTTTGTAATGCAGCATTTTTCGTACTGCTGTCTCCTTAAGATTAACTCCTTATGATGTACAGGTATTATTCCTCTCTTGTAGGTCGCTTTGGATAAATGCGCCTGCCAAATGAATAAATTTATTATAAATGTGTAGCCACAGTACTAAATCATCTCCATTTATAGACAGTTTGTCTAACTGTTGACAGATGAATATCTAACGGCCACTTCTAGTGAGAGTACCTATAGTACTAAACCATCATTTATAGACAGTTTGTCTAACTGTGGACAGATGAATATCTAACGGCCACTTCTAGTGAGAGTACCTATAGTACTAAATCATCTCCATTTATAGACAGTTTGTCTAACTGTGGACAGATGAATATCTAACGGCCACTTCTAGAGAGAGTACCTATAGTACTAAATCATCTCCATTTATACACAGTTTGTCTAACTGTGGACAGATGAATATCTAACGGCCACTTCTAGAGAGAGTACCTATAGTACTAAATCATCTCCATTTATAGACAGTTTGTCTAACTGTGGACAGATGAATATCTGACGGCCACTTCTAGAGAGAGTACCTATAGTACTAAATCATCTCCATTTATAGACAGTTTGTCTAACTGTGGACAGATGAATATCTGACGGCCACTTCTAGAGAGAGTACCTATAGTACTAAATCGTCTCCATTTATAGACAGTTTGTCTAACTGTGGACAGATGAATATCTAACGGCCACTTCTAGAGAGAGTACCTATAGTACTAAATCATCTCCATTTATACACAGTTTGTCTAACTGTGGACAGATGAATATCTAACGGCCACTTCTAGTGAGAGTACCTATAGTACTAAATCATCTCCATTTATAGACAGTTTGTCTAACTGTGGACAGATGAATATCTGACGGCCACTTCTAGAGAGAGTACCTATAGTACTAAATCACCTCCATTTATAGACAGTTTGTCTAACTGTGGACAGATGAATATCTGACGGCCACTTCTAGAGAGAGTACCTATAGTACTAAATCATCTCCATTTATACACAGTTTGTCTAACTGTGAACAGATGAATATCTAACGGCCACTTCTAGAGAGAGTACCTATAGTACTAAATCATCTCCATTTATAGACAGTTTGTCTAACTGTGGACAGATGAATATCTGACGGCCACTTCTAGTGAGAGTACCTATAGTACTAAATCGTCTCCATTTATAGACAGTTTGTCTAACTGTGGACAGATGAATATCTAACGGCCACTTCTAGAGAGAGTACCTATAGTACTAAATCATCTCCATTTATACACAGTTTGTCTAACTGTGGACAGATGAATATCTAACGGCCACTTCTAGAGAGAGTACCTATAGTACTAAATCATCTCCATTTATAGACAGTTTGTCTAACTGTGGACAGATGAATATCTAACGGCCACTTCTAGTGAGAGTACCTATAGTACTAAATCATCTCCATTTATACACAGTTTGTCTAACTGTGAACAGATGAATATCTAAGCACTTCAAAATAACTTTGTAACCCTTTCCAGCTTTATCCAAAGCAAAAATTCTTGATTGTAGGTCTTCTGAGATCTCTTTTTTGCAAGGCAAGTTCCACGTCAGCAGATGCTTCTTCTTAATAGCGAGCTCAAAATGTTTGAGTGCTTTTTATAAGTCAAAGTGGCTCTAACCCACACCTCCAATCTCGTTTCATTAATTGGATGTCAGGTTTGCCAACTCCTGACTCTAATTAGCTTTTGTTGACATCATTAGCCTAGGGGTTCACATACTTTTCCAACCTACACTGTGAATCTTTGAATGATGTATTCAATATGTACAATAACAATACAATAATGTGTGTGCAATTAGTTAAAACAGATAGTGTTTGTTCATTATTGTAACTTATATGAAGATCAAACCATAATTGAAGACAAATTTATACTTGAATACAGGTAATTCTAAAAGGTTCACATACTTATTCTTGTCACTGTAGAACAGAACACAGATGTCTAGAGACGCACTTTTAACTTTTTAATTTCTCACAGCATTTGAGAAATGTGGTCGACATAATTTTTTGTGGTAGTCAACATTATGCCACAAATGCTGTCAATAGTGTCACCTTGTATTGCACCCTGAACATTCCTTGAAGGTGTTTGTGTTGTCATAGACCCATTTGCTAATCTATAATGTCACACTAATGCATAAGAGTTCAAATACTAAGGCTGACACTGTCTGTTTTGCATCATCTCGCTCTTTTTTTATTATTACTGTTAGGGTGGTTGAAATGTGTAAAACGTTCCAGGAGAGTGTGAGAGAGATGTCCGAACGGTATTACGCACAGTTGCGCAGACATTATTACGTCACTCCTACCTCTTATCTGGAGCTCATCCTGACCTATAAAGCGCTGCTCAACACTAAACGTAATGAAGTGTACGACCTCAGGAATCGCTACATAGTTGGCTTGCAGAAACTAGACTTTGCTGCATCTCAGGTGAGAACAAACGCTTTACCAGTTGTTTTATATTATGCCACATAGTACTGTGCTGGGGAGTGAAGGCCAACAAACCTGTATTTAATACAAATAAAATGGACAAAGGAAGAGTTTGGAGAAACATGGGAGTCAGTTTTACAAATATGTTTATAATTCAAATTCCTTTCCTTTGGCCTTTCCTTTAGCAAAAGTCTTTGTTTTGCACAATTATCATCAAAGCTCAACATAAAGTATTGAAATATCACAAGCAAAATATTGTTGATGCTGCAACGGTTGACAAGAAGACCACCAGACACGTTATTTTTATTTTTTTGAAAGAGGATCTGAGTGCATTAAAAGTGAATGCAGTACATTTTGAGATGGAAAAGCATACACTGTAAAGAAGTGATAGAGAGAAAAATGATGTCAACTACAAACTAAAAAATCAGATTATGTTTTTTTTTAAATTGTTTTAAAGATACAAGGGGCAGCTGTGGCTCAGTTGGTAGAGTGGGTTGGCCACTAATCTCAGGGTTGTTGGTTCGAATCCCGGCTCATACGACTCCATGTGCCGAAGTGTCCTTGGGCAAGACACTGAACCCCAAGTTGCTCCTGGTGGCAGGCTAGCGCCTTGCATGGCAGCTCTGCCGCCATTGGTGTATGAGTGTGTGTGTGTGATTGGGACACAGTGTAAAGCGCTTTGGTAACCTCTAAGGTTAAAAAAAAAGCGCTATATAAGTGCAGACCATTTACCATTTTAATCTATGTGAGCCCTAGAATTTCATTAGTGTTCATATAGTCTACTTGTGGACATAGAAGATGTTGGTGTTTACAGTGTTGTTTTTGTGCTCAGGTAGCCGTGATGCAGCAGGAGTTGACAGCGTTACAGCCGGAACTGATCGAGACCGCTAAAGAGACCGATCAGATGATGGTAAAGATTGAAAAAGAGACGCTGGACGTTGATGCAAAGAAAGAGCTTGTTAGTGCTGATGAGAAAGTGGCTAATGATGCAGCAGCTGCTGCTAAAGCTATCAAGGTAACTAAACACCGGAAACATGCATTTATGAGGCAACCTTTGTGTCGAAGCCTGTCAGAAAAATGGAGCAGTGCTTTGACAAAGGTATGATTGAGAAGTTTCAATTGATCGATTTCTTGACGGATAGGATGAGTGTGAGGGGGATCTTGCAGAAGCGATGCCAGCACTGGAAGCGGCTCTTGCAGCTCTGGACATATTGAAACCAGCTGATATCACTGTCCTAAAGTCCATGCAGAACCCTCCTGGTCCTGTCAAACTCGTCATGGAGTCCATCTGTATTATGAAGGGCATTAAGCCCGAGAGAAAACAAGACCCTGGTGGATCAGGTAACAGAATGTGGCACAGATAGAAGTTCGCCTACTGTATTCTGAATAGATTATAGATTTACTTATATTGTATCTTTGCTTGTATATTTTATAAAAAAATATTTTATACAGGAAAAATGATAGAGGACTACTGGGGGCCGTCGAAGAAGATTCTAGGTGACATGAAATTCCTTGAGAGTTTAAAGACGTTCAACAAGGACAATATACCTGCCGCTAACATCAAGAAAATCAGAGAAAAGTTTGTAGACCATCCGGATTTTCAGCCCTCGATAATCAAAAGCGTGTCTTCTGCTTGTGAGGGGCTCTGCAAATGGGTGCGTGCCATGGAAGTGTACGAGCGTGTGGCAAAGGTCGTTGCCCCTAAGAAAGAGCGGTTGCAGGGTGCAGAGGCGGAGTTAGCTGTTCAGATGCAGATGCTCGCCATAAAACGCGCTGAGCTAAAAGAAGTGGAGGATCGCTTGCAATCTCTGAATGACACATTCGAGGGAATGATACAGAAGAAGAAGAGCCTCGAGGAGAACATTGAGCTCTGTTCTCAGAAACTGATACGAGCTGAAAAACTGATCGGTGGACTCGGTGGAGAAAAGGACAGGTGGACGGAGGCTGCACGGCTGCTCGGCATCAGGTACACCAACCTGACAGGCGATGTGCTCTTGTCATCGGCCATCGTGTCGTACCTTGGCGCGTTCACGGTCGACTACCGTGTGGAGTGCCAGCGAGAGTGGCACAAGCTTTGCAATGTGAAGAAAGTGCCATGTTCTAAGGACTTCACTCTTGGCAGCACTCTCGGAAATCAGGTGCTGATTCGGTCATGGCAGATTGCTGGATTGCCTGTCGACGCTTTCTCCACTGATAACGGAATTATTGTCTCAAACTCTCGCCGTTGGCCGCTGATGATCGACCCACAGGGCCAAGCCAACAAGTGGATCAAAAACATGAACAAATCCAACAAACTCTCGGTCATTAAACTTTCAGAAAGCAACTACGTCCGCACACTTGAGAATGCCATCCAGTTTGGCTTGCCAGTTCTCCTCGAAAATGTTGGTGAGGAGCTGGATGCAGTTTTAGAGCCAGTTCTCCTGAAACAGACCTTCAAGCAACAGGGTGTAGAATACATGAAGCTGGGCGAGAACACTGTGGAATATTCAAAGGACTTTCGGTTCTACATAACAACAGGTTTGCGGAACCCACACTACCTGCCAGAGGTGGCTGTGAAAGTTTGTCTTTTGAACTTCATGATCACACCATTGGGACTTGAAGATCAGCTTTTAGGGATTGTTGCCTCCAAGGAGAAGCCAGAGCTCGAGGAGAAGAAGAATCAGTTGATTCTTGAGAGCGCTGCCAACAACAAGCGCTTAAAGGAGATTGAGGATAAAATCCTGCACGTCCTCTCTTCTTCAGAGGGGAACATTCTAGAGGACGAAACAGCCATCCAAGTTCTCTCCTCTTCTAAGGTCTTGTCAGAAGAGATTTCCGAGAAGCAGAAAATCGCAAGTATGACCGAAAATCAGATTGACGAAACGCGTATGGGCTACCGTCCGGTTGCAGAACACTCTTCTATTCTGTTCTTTTGCATCTCAGAACTTGCAAACATCGATCCAATGTACCAATACTCACTCATGTGGTTCATCAACCTGTACCTACAGTCCATCGCTCAGAGCGCCCCTAGTGATGACCTACAGATCCGCATAGCCAACATCCTGGAAAACTTCACCATGCGCGTCTACCGTAACGTTTGTCGCTCTCTGTTTGAAAAAGACAAGCTTCTGTTCTCCCTGCTTCTGACCGTTGGGATCATGCAGGGCAAAGGTCAAGTCGATGACGTTGTCTGGCGCTTTCTTCTCACTGGAGGCGTTGCTCTTGAAAACCCGTATCCCAACCCAGCCCCGGAGTGGCTTTCAGACAAATCCTGGTCAGAGGTAGTGCGAGCTTCTGAACTACCGCATCTAGAAGGATTGTTTGAACATGTGCGGAAGAACATTACATTGTGGAAGCATATTTATGATGCAAGTCATCCACAAGAGGAGCAGTTATCAGGGAAGTGGCAAACACTTGTGGGTATGGACCGCATGGTGGTGCTGCGCTGTTTCAGACCAGATAAACTTGTTCTGGCAGTGCAGCAGTTTATCGTAGACAACATGGGCCGCTCATACATTGAGCCACCAACGTTTGACCTGGCGGAAAGCTACAATGACTCAAACTGCTGTTCACCACTCATCTTCGTGCTCTCTCCAGGAACAGACCCTACTGCAGGTAAATACATTTGTCCAGTTCATATTTTGCTTGCTAAGGCAATCATCTCTATAACAATCTGTCATAATTAAAATTAGGGATTCAAGTTTTCATGTATTGTACAATTATTGTTCCATATTTGTCACCTTGGTTTAAAAGTTCACATCATAAAGCTGTTTGTTTGTGTGAATCACATCTCTCTCGCTGTCTGTCCTCTGTTTTGCTCTGTTTGTTACTTAGGACTGCTGAAGTTTGCCGACGACCTAGGAATGGGCGGCAGTAAAACCCAGACGATCTCTCTAGGTCAGGGTCAAGGTCCAGTGGCTGAAAAGCTGATTGAAGCAGCACTGACAAATGGCAACTGGGTTGTGCTGCAGAACTGCCACCTCGCAACCAGCTGGATGCCAGCTTTGGAGAAGATTTGTGAGGAGGTCATCACACCTGAGCACACACACACCAGCTTTAGGTATGAATCCACATGAAGCCACATCATACTCAGCTATTAAAGGGATAGTTCACACAAATATTTTTAATTCTCTCATATTTTAATCACACTCATGCCATCCCACATGTGAATGACTGACTTTCTTCTGCTGAACACAAATAAAGAATTTTAGAAGAATATTTCAGCTCTATTGGTCCAATGCAAGTGAATTGTGATCTTCCTTTGAAACTCCAAAAATCACATAAAGGCAGCATAAAAGTAATCCATAAGACTCCAGTGGTTTAATCCATATCTTCAGAAGCAATATGATAGGTGTGAGTGAGAAACTGATACATTTTTAATTCCTTTTTTATTATAAATTTCCACTTTCACATTTCTTTACATTTTGAAATTGAGAGTGGAGATTTATGGTAAAAATTTACTTAAATATTGATCTGTTTCTCACTCACACCTATCATATTGCCTCTGAAGATATGGATTAAACCACTGGAGACGTATGGATTACTTTTATATTTCCTTTGTGATTTTTTGGAGTTTCAAAGTTTTGGTCACCATTCACTTGTATTGTAAGGCCAACGGAGCTGAAATAATCTTCGTTTGTGTTCTGCAGTAGAAAGAAAGTCATGCACATCTGGCATTGGATAAGGGTGAATAAATGATGAGAGCATTTTCATTTAAGGCTAAACTACCCCTTTAAGCAAATCAAGAGCATTACAAAAATGAAGCTTATTTTAGGACCATTAAAAATGTTTGCATTGTGACATTATTCTCATGTCAAGGAAGCATATTTTACTCCCAAATTCTCATTACTGTAATGCAAAAAAAGTATAATGTTCCTTACTTTAATACAGTGATATGTGCCTTAATGAATATTGCAAGTGCTTTACTAAAAAGGGACAAAATAAATGTATTATACAAAATTCAGATGCAAGGCTTTTAACAGGTACCAAGAAGAGTGATCATATTACACCTGTGCTGGCCTCAGTACTTTAGTTACCAATACAATACAGAGTCCATTATAAAGTGCTGTTATTTGTATTTAAAGCTTTGCATGGCTTAGCACCAGGGTATATTTTGGATTTAATCAGTCTGCACCAATCTCAGAGGTCGTTTCGCTTTAATGATCAGCTATGCTTCACTGTTCCTCGATCTCGTCTTAAATGTAAAGGGGACCGGGCATTTTTTGGTGGCATCTCCAAGGCTCTGGAATGAGCTACCTATGCCCAAAAAGACTTCCCCCACATTAACTCCCTTCCAAAGGGCCCTTAAGACATATTTGTTTATATTTTCAATTGTTTTTAACATTACTTCATTATACAGCACTTTGGTCCACGTAGTGGTTTTGAAAGTGCTTTAGAAATAAGTAATGATGTAAATAAGTAGAAATGAGTTGAGTAATCAATAAATCAATAAACAATCCTTTAATTGTCATTAAAATAATAACATAATGCCAAATTTTCTTTTTTTGTGATTTACTCAATAAACCAACTTCTGTTTTCTTTGTTTCAGACTGTGGTTGACCAGTCAACCATCTGATAAGTTTCCAGTAAGTATCTTACAGAATGGGGTGAAAATGACAAACGAGCCTCCGAAAGGACTGCGTGCAAACTTGCTGCGTTCTTACCTGAGCGACCCCATCTCAGACCCCGGCTTCTTCAACAGCTCTGCTAAACAGGACATCTGGCAGAAGCTGCTTTTCGGCCTGTGTTTCTTCCATGCTCTTGTACAGGAGAGGAGAACGTTCGGTCCTCTGGGTCAGCTGTTTTACTCTCTGTCCTTCATTCAATGTTTCACAGTGTTTGAAAAACATATGTTAACTAAGGCACTGATCAGTTGATTTCCTAGAAAAGTGTAATTCTGTGGCACTTTTCAAAACAGTGTAACATTGGCACAACTAATGGATTGAGTTTATTGCAGGACTATTGGTTTATCCGACCAATAGCAGATGGGAGCAGAAGTCATTATTTTTGCAATTCCATATTTTGAAGTTAGTGGCACAGAAATGACTTCCACTTTAAGATATGGGAAAGCAAGCTCTTTTGACAATCTGTATAATAGCCACATGAGTTCACTGTGGTATATATATTATCAGGAAGACTGGTAATGAATACCTGAATGTCCTGCCTGATATGAATAAGTACTATCTTAACACCAGGAGTTTTAAAGACAACAGTAAAGATTTGTTTAGTCTTCTCTCTTTGTCTTTTTCTGTAGGTTGGAATATTCCATATGAGTTTAATGAGTCTGATTTGCGAATCAGCATTCGGCAGATTCAGATGTTCCTGGACGAATATGAGGAGGTTCCGCTGGAGGCCCTGATGTACCTGACAGGGGAGTGCAGGAAGATTGTAGCATCACATCCACTTAAACCAAGCACACACACTAAACGACTTGCAGTCGGCGCCCTGAAACTACAATAACAGTCTTGTTTTTTAATATTCTGCTGGTCCTACAGGACTGATCGCAGACTAGGTGTATCAGTTACACGACCATTCGTCCCCGACTGATTTCCTGTGTACACCTGGTATTAGTAAGATGAGTTTTGGGGGGGTCGATCACAAGTGCACAAGCGAGACACATCTCTTTTGACCACCTGTGTTAGGATTTCGAGGGGAGAGTCTCTGATTTCATGAGAAAATACACCAATCATTAAGTCTGTGTATGATGATGATAATAAATGATAAAGCTCAAAAAAGTAAAATACAAGAAAGAATGCACTAAAAACCGGTGCACATTTTCCCTTGATTTATGACATTTAGAGCAGAATTCTGAGTAATTTTAGTGCAGTACCTGTAACTGAGCTTCTAATGTGCATGCTCATATCTGTGTCCATGCATATTGATATCAGATATATTGAAAGTTCTTGCAAGGTCTAAACTCTTGTTTTATTAGGCAGCATTGCGGCACTATGAGCCCAAATCTAAAAAAAACGGGATACCCAAAATTAAAGAATAATAGCTTGAGGAAAAGAAAAAACAAAACAAGGAGCACGAAGTGTTTGGTGTAATTGTAAAGAAAACTTTTCACATTTTTTAATAATATAGATTCTGATAAAGTCTCTCAGCCTAAGAAACAGCAGAAAAATCACACTCAAAAAATTATACAAAACTTTTTTCTTATTTAACATTATATATCTCTGGGTGTAAATAAGGTGGCTCAGAAAAACTTAATTTGTTTTTTTACAAATCATGTCAACTGTATCTGAGAAATATGTTGTGTTGATACGACAAAGCAATCAAAAGTTATACATTACAAACATAATATATCATAGAGTACAAAAACATCTCCATGTGTCTAAAAGCCTCTCCAAACAAATCAAACATAATAATTGTACATAAGAACTAATTACACATGAATGTGAACAAACACAACAATGACTAAAGGTTTGCATAGCATGCTGACATGATTTTAATAATGAGATTTCACAGAGTGAGTTTCATTCTGTGTCATTTGAGTCATCATTGAGTCTGTCATGTATTTGGCGCCATCTCCTGGTGGTCATATGTAACATTGTGCTTCATGTGGATTATATAATGATCCATACATCTGATTATCTTGTGTGTGGACTCGTTTGAAAGATAATCGCCAGCTCTAAGTAATGATATGTTATTTTACATTCCGTTTACTTTTGTGAAGTTATAAGTAAAAATGTGGCATATAAGCAACACCAACATAATTGTCAAAGACATATACTAGAATATTTCTCGCTATATTCTTGTCTCTGAATTAAACAAACGAGCTAGTTGTATTCTACTCCTTAAGAGCTTTCCAGCAACATATGACACATGGCTATGTGATGAGTTTTATGTTTTTAATGATTGCAATAATGTGTACAGTGCAAATTATCAAAACGGAAAATTTTTATTTGTTTGCAAATTTCAAAGCACTTGTTCAGTTTTGGTCATAATGTCTGCATGCATTGGAAAGTAGAGCTTCTACTGTAAGCTTTAAAACGATACCCATTTTGTGTTGGTCAAGACTGTAGTTTTTAATGTTTTGACAATTATATTTGTTTCTCGCCGGCGGGCACATCCAAGCTTAAAGGGTTAATAGCGATACTGGCTAATATAAAATAATAAATATAAAATACTGGCATGGCCAAGGAAACTTCTGATAGAGTCAAGACATAAAAAAGACATCTTCCAGTTAAGATACAGCGTTCCACAGAATGGAAACCTGAACATTTTAGGGAATATTCTGGCTATGCTCAGCTGTAAAATCGCTATCAGCCAATTGCTCTTTTTGAGTGCAATCTATATAAAATTATGTTCGAAATTCGTATCAAGTAATCACAACCAACTGGTAAAGTACTGGAAAAATAGTGTCAATTCATTGGTTAAAATGAGTAGTAGCCCTGTACATAGGTAAACTTGTGTTACAGATGTTTAAAAAATGGACATTAATTTTTTGGAGGCAATGTTGGGACAACATTCTACAATAATAAAACAGAATAGATACAGGTAATCTCTTCAAAGAGCATATCCTTTTTTTACATGACCCCAACTATCCCTACTGTTTGTTATACCAAATGTTCTTGTGGAACATTACAGTCAGAATATTGGATTTTATCAGCTTTTTTATGCAAGATATTTCTCAGCATCTACTTACTGAATTGCATTTCATTTTGACTCAGTACTAATGTTCTCTCTCATTTTCTCTTTGTAGGCGAGTGTAATTATGGTGGAAGGGTGACTGATGATAAGGACAGGAGGCTGCTGATATCTCTTCTCTCCATCTTCTACAGCTGGGAGCTCATTGAACAGGACAACTACCATGTGTGTGAGGGAGAATTGTACTATGTACCATCACATGGTCCATACCAGGTATACATTCACACACACTGCATACTCTTCTGCATGCATCCAAAACAAAACAAACAATCCCAAAAACAAATTTTGATTCTTGCAGAATTTTTTTTTATTTACTCACCCTCATGTTATTCCAAACCAGAGCAGGTGAGCGAAGAGGAGCGGTGTGACACTTTGCTCAATAACCCGCTCCACGCAATCCGCTCAACAATCATCATAAAAGTAGTCCATGTGACTTGTGCACTATATTCCAAATGTATTCATTGTTAAATCAATTTAAACCATTTGCCTCATGATCGGTCACAATACACACAAGAACTAGTGATGTTTGACATCATTGACATCAAATGTGACAAAGTGAATCTTGAGGCACCATGTTTGAATGTACGCAAGTGCAAATGAGATTTGAGAGCTACAGCGAATAACGAATAACTTTTCCTCTTATTTCTTTTCTACACAGACCTATGTGGAATACATCCGCAACCTACCAATCAGTGCTGAGCCTGAAGTTTTCGGCCTCCATAGCAACGCTAATATCACCAAGGACAACCAGGAGACCAATCAACTTTTAGACGGAGTGCTGCTGACCCTACCAAGACAAACAAAAGGCGGAGCCAAATCACCACAGGTGGGAGGAGTCACGGAGTTCTCCATTACATTATCGAATAAAGATTACCCGTAAAACCCAGAGATTAAGCCTGGATTTGTGTTCATTATTCAGAAACATTTGACCACTGAATTCCGTGATTATTCATTTTGACTAATCAGAATAGATTATTTTAAGCTGATGGTGTTAGTCTTTCTGAGAGTGGGTTTGTCTATGTCCATAGGAAGTAGTAGACGAGCTGGCTGAGGGAATGCTGGCAAAACTGCCCCCCCAATTTGACATTGAAATGGTGTCAAATAAGTATCCAATCCTTTATGACGAATCTATGAACACCGTCTTACGGCAGGAACTCATTCGCTTCAACAGGTAACTCTCACCACATTGGCACGTAGATATATCTGAAAATAAGACGATGTCTTAATGTAATTTTTCCTAATTAAGTCCATTTATCGTGTTATAACCTTAAATTGTGTTCCGTCAAAACTGACCGATAAACCTTTTTTTTCTTCTGAAAACTGTAGTTTATTTCATCCAGTTGGAATAACATTTAATGACTTTGCTCACACAGGGCATCTGAACACACAATTGTTTTTTTTAGAAAGTTTTCATAACATTTTATTGGTTTTATTTCACTAAAACCAAAGTGGCCGGCCATTGGAAATGAATGGATTAGACTACAAAATACAGAAATATGAAGTGTTCAGGAGCATCGCAATAATTTAGATGAACACATATGCGGATGTGTGTTTGCACACACACACACACACACGTGTGTTGAGCGCCCTTTTGTGCATCATCTTTCCATTTAAACTCTTTGAGGAATATTTCATGTTGCGTTTGGGCTCGTTTGAATCGGGATAGTTTGCTGTAAGTTACAATATGTCATTGTCTATGTTATATGGATGTTTCAGGAAGTAATAAGGAAAAACATGACTAAAAGACACTCCTGTTTATTATATTTATGTATGTCAGTGAGTATTTCATACACTAAAACTCACTGCAGTTTGGCCTGAAACAAATTTGCTCAATGCATTTTACTAATTGAGACCTTTGCAACGATATATAACACATGGCTATGTATTCTTTTTAATGTTTTTACCAACTCTGAATATAATTGTTGTGATACCAAATGAGAAAATTATGAGAACAAAACAGTTCTAATTTGTCAGTGTGGCAGGGCGAAGGGTGGGGCCGGGTCGTGATGATACACACCCGGTCCCGTATCAGGCTAATCAAGCCTCCGAGAGGGATAAAGGCTGATGCCAGACGGTGGTGCGACGAGAGAGAGATAATTTACGGACATGTCCGTCATGTGTGTGTTTGTCCTTTGTTTACTATTAAACTATTATTTATATCGTCAAGCCAGTTCTCGCCTCCTCCTTGCCCGTCTAAATCCTTTACAGTCAGCAAATGAAAAAGCATTATTTAAGAATTGGTAGGATCAGCTATATGCATTGTCCAGATTCTAAGCTTTAAAATGACACTTGCCGGTCATTTTTGAGTGGGAACACAAAAGGTGTTATCACAAACAAACACAACACAAGGGTTAAAGATGTAAGCTATGTTGACTACTGAAGTCCACTGATTTTCAGGCTGTCACTTGTGGTGCGTCAAAGCCTTTTGAACACCCAGAAAGCACTTAGAGGGCAGGTTGTGATGTCAGCAGAGCTGGAGGATGTGTTCAACAGTCTGCTCGTGGGGAAAGTTCCAGTCATGTGGGCTGCAAAGTCCTACCCCTCCCTTAAACCACTCGGGAGCTACGTGTCCGACTTTCTCGGCAGGCTGCAGTTTCTACAGGTGAGCAAACAGCAACAGCTAATAAACAACTGTTGTGAATCTGGTGGGAATTATTTTTGCGTAAGAAGCAACTAGTCCACAACTGAACCTATCAACAACCACTATTTTGGAAAACTCTCCATTACTAAAGAATTACAAAACTAAATAAATGATTTGTTTGTGTGTTAGGACTGGATTGATAACGGCCCTCCGCCAGTGTTCTGGATATCTGCGTTCTATTTCACGCAGTCCTTCCTCACTGGTGTCTCGCAGAACTTTGCTCGCAAGTACACTATCCCCATCGACTACATCGGCTTTCAGTTTGAGGTTTGTGTCCAATATAGTAAAAACTTTTGTGTCATTTAATAATTATTTTTGTAGGTCAAACTTAACGTACACTGCCATTCAAAAGTTTGGGGTCACTTACTCATTCTTTATAGTTATAGTTTTTTCATCAAGTCATCAAAACTATGGAATAACAGAAATATGGGAATCATGTTGTGACTAAAAAAATCCAAAATAAATAAATATATTATAGTTTAGCATCTTAAAAGTAGCCACTCTTACTAATTGATTGCTTAGAATTTGCAGAAACGAACTCTTGGCGTTTGAGTTGTCACACTGGGATGCTTTTAAAACAGTATTTAAGGAGTTCTCATCTATGTTGCATTTATTGGCTGCTTTTCTTAATTATTCGGTCCAAGTCATCCATTTCAAAAATGTTTTTTTTTTTAATAAAATGTAAATTTTGTAATGAAATAAAGGAATATGTCAGCACAATTATATTTTCAAAACTAATTTCAAACATATAAGCTTATGCCTTACACCTGATTTTTAAGATCATGAGAAACATTTCAGGCAAGTGACCCCATACTTTTGAACAGCAGTTATTTTTGGGGTGGGGTTTTCTCCCTTTTTCTCCCCAATTTGGAACGCCCAATTCCCAATGTGTTCTAAGTCCTCGTGGTGGTGTAGTGAGTCGCCTCAGTCGGGGAGGCGTAGGACGAATCTCAGTTGCCTCCACATCTGAGATCATCAATCCGCGCATCTTCTCACGTGACTTGTTGAGTGCGTTACCATGGAGACATAGCATGTGTGGAGGCTTCACGCTATTCTCCGCAGCATCTACACACAACTCACCACACACCCCACCAAGAGTGAGAACCACATTATAGCGACCATGAGGGGGTTACCCATGTGACTCTACCCTCCTTAGCAACCGGGCCAATTTGGTTGCTTAGGAGACCTGGCTGGAGTCACTCAGCACGCCCTGGATTCAAACTAGCGACTCCAGGGGTGGTAGATAATTGACGCTTTGTTAAGCTCCGCCACCTTGGTTACATACTGTAGAAAACAACTGGAGATTTCCAAGAATAGTGAGACTTTCAATCAAATTTGCAGTTTCCAGTTTCTTTAAATGATTTTTAAGTGACACATTGTGATTAAAAACTCTGGCAACTGTGAATCAGAATTGAGGTTAACACTTATCACAGTCTTCTGAGAAGAGAAAGGTCTTATTTGACAGTGATTGCAAATGATAACATATCTGTAAGTGAACAGAATCTTTTTGTGAGTATATCATTACTCAAATGAATCAACATTAATTTATTAACATTACCTTGGACCAAATGTAGGTGTCACCTAGTGGGCCTCAAGATGACTACAAATTATTTAAAACAAGTTAACCTTAATTATAATCAGGGATGCAAACTCACGAGAGGTGAAAAAGGTGAGAAATTCATAGAAGGTGTTACAGATGTATATTTGTAGTTAATTTGATTGTTGATTGTTGTAAAGCTTTTTTTAAAGTGATTGCAAGCAATGACCGCAAAGTAGGATTGGTCAGTAATTTAAGGCATTTTTAAGACTTCACTGTGTGGGTCTCTTCAGGTGTGTAAGCAGGAAACTCATATGGATGAGAAGCCGGAGGATGGAGCTTACGTCCGAGGGCTTTTCCTCGAGGGAGCACGCTGGGACCGAGAGCACATGGTTATCAATGAGTCTACTCCTAAAGTTCTGTTCGACCAGCTGCCCATCATCTGGCTCAAACCAGGAGAGAGCAGCACATTTCTGCATGAGAACATTTATGTTTGCCCCGTATACAAAACCAGCGCCAGACGTGGAACTCTGTCCACCACTGGCCATTCCACAAACTACGTGCTGTCCATCGAGTTGCCATCGGACAAGCCCCAGAAACATTGGATAAATCGCGGCGTCGCCTGCCTGTGCCAACTAGATAACTAGATTTCACGTGTTTACGTTTTAACATGTCATTAACATGCCAAGCACATCAACAACTAAAACAAGCACAAAAGTACAGCACTGATTAGCATATTGTTGACTTACAATTCAATAGCATAATAAAACAAAAATGGCTTGAAGCTGCTGTGCGTAACTTTTGTATTTTAAAATTTCCCCTACCCTCTACGACTCTATGGAGAGTCAATAATAGGTAAGTAATAAGTAGGTCAACTTTTTAATTTGAGTTGTCCAACATGTCAACTTTTGGATCAGGCAATGGTGTGAATTTGGGGGTTGGCTCTACCTGTTCGTTTGCACATTTACTGATGTGATGGGTGGCAAAAAGGAAAGTCATTTTTTATTTTTGCTATTCTGTTTCATGCCGCCCATAGCAAAGAAGTAACACACTAAGGGCCCTATTTTAAGAGCGCTAGCTATGCATAGCATAAGTCATATGTGCAAAGTCAGTGGGCATGGCCGTGAAGTTTTGGTATGTTTGTGGCGCAAGTGGGTTTGGAGAAATTGCACGTGCAAGGCACAAATCGGGTCATGTGCAATTTAATCCGGAGGTTCTTCTCCAGCACCGTCTGCGTCCTATTATATAGTCCATTCTCTCAAGAACCAGTGATATAAACAAAGACAGCACATGCATAAGACGTTGGTAGTGTAAATGGACAGTATTCAATTAATTCAAAGAATAGAAATATATATTTTGCATTATTTTGTGCATTAAATGTATATTTGTTAATTGGTATAGGCTCCTTTAATACGCATGGAAAATATGGTTCCTTTTACAGTGAGTTAAAAATCACTCTATGACAACTGGTGGAAAATACCAATACGAATTAGATCATAAAAACTATTGTAAATATAAACATAATAATAATTGAAAAATAAAGCATGACCTATAGATAGTTTAACACATAACGGCTACAACAGATATGATCATGGGCATAATGTAATGTTCCTCTGTATTTTCAGAGTTTGGATATGAACTTTATTAGTAATCTCCAAATTGCAAATCAAACTGCAGGAACTAAATTGGGACTTTGTGCTGCAAACAGACAAATTTCTCGGGGAAATAGCAAATTGCTCTTTGTGGCAATTCATTACCATATAGCACACCCACAGATAGTGCAAACACGGCCACTTGCGCTGGCATGAAAATTGCGCTTGGAATTACGGCTTTCACAAAGACGTAGCGCACGGTCGTAGCGCATAGCACCGCGCTATGTGCACTTACGAAAACAGAGCCCTTTACCATTATTCAATGCAGCATTCCAGTTCTAATTTTTGAGGTGGATGCACAAACAGTTTATTATTATCAACAATACTAATGATACATATTATTAATTAAATCAATTAAAACTTTAATTATAAATCAGACATGACTTAGTAGAGTAGCATCACCTAGGACACTGTTCGTGAAAGCAAGCAATAAATAATATAAGACACGTTTAACATAAACCAAAATAGTTCACATCAACACTCACGCGATACCCTTGCATTGTGACGGATCTGTTTTCATGATACTACCATTTTATTTTTAAATAATATGACCGAACAGATTTTTATTGTTCCCTGGTGCAACTTAAAAATGATTGAAATCAATGTTATTACCTAAACTGTTCACGATCTGTACAGCAAATATCTGTATGTCTATGTCAGGTGTCATCGTGGGAATGTAGGTACAAGGGTTTGGCTTGTTTCCTCAGTTTCTGCTGAGCAAGCAGTTTCCTCCCTTTCTGAGTGGCGAGACCCATGGGATGAAGATATGTCTGAGAGGGAAGAAATAAAACATATTTCTCACTGACACTCATGAACACTGACCAGAACATGCCCAGGTCATATTTCACTACAAAATGAAGATAATAGAGATGTACGATGCACTGTCGTAGCTTGCAAATCTTTATTAAATAGCAATGTTTTGTCAAATACCTTCCTCATACATCCTTAATCCTAAAATCAACAGAAAAAACAAGATATTATATTTTGAATGAAAAAAATGTATCTTTTTTAGGACCAATAAGATTTTTTGCATTGTGACATCAATATTATTTTCATGACAATTAAGCACATTTGCATTTTTATGCATTTGGGAGGAAAAATGTGCTTAATTGTCTTGGAAAAAAAATTGCAATTTGTTTTTAGGCTTCATTTTCATTTTGCTAAATACATATTTTTTTCCTTTTGATTTTGTGGTGAAATATAACCCAATTCTTAATTAGCTTCTATTCACAAAAATGTAGCAATATTCTTATAAGAGCTTATGTTAGATGTAGACATTTTAGATGTACTTACCGGTCTGGGATAAGGGTTTCTATAATGTATTCCTGCCATGCAAAACAAAATGCATTACAAATGTAGCTGCTCACCCTCCTTTCTCATCTGATAATATCTTTAGATCTACATTTACTACAAAGCAAAATCATGTGCTCTGAAATGAACTAGTGAGTATGACACCCACCGATCTCTATCCGAGCCTCACACTCCTCAATGCATCTCTGGATTGATTCTGGCTCAGTCATCTGTAACAGACAGAAGACCGATTAGACCGAGATCCACAGGTACAGTGATCAGCTGATATCATGCCGGTCCACACCTGCTGGTTCTGTCTGAAAAGGGTTCGAGCCTCCTGAGTTATGTACTTCCTCTCTGTGTTTGTATCCTGTAGCAGACCGGACTGCGCCTGCCAACTGCGTGCAATGCGCAGGACCCTCCTGTATAGAGACAGCACATCTGAACGAGACATCAGGACAACCTGTGAACATGACCACATACAGCAATACATTAATATCATGTTTATAATACCTCATATCACATACAAGTATACATAACATTCTACCATATTTAACATTTTCACACCCAGGGACCCCCTAATGTAAAAATGCAACATTTTAAATGTTGCATTTTACCCATATATATATATATATATATATATATATATATATATATATATATATTAAAACAAATTTAAATTGTTTTGCTGAATATAATTTATGACAAAAATATATTCAAATATTTTTTAATAATTTTTTCATTATTGCTGCCATTACAGTAACAGGGATACATACAGAACACTAAATTCCTTCAAACTGTTATGCTTAATACATATATCAATGAGAAATAAATTATTACATTGGAAAATAATAACAATTTCGACATGGTGATCTCAGACATTTGGACCCCACTGTACATCTGTATTTTTATTTGCAGTTGTTCATTATTATGCTGTTGAATAATTCTGAATAATTGTTATTATCATGCTGAATATTGTATTATTATTATTATATTGCATGACCTCTATGTAACTGTTGGGTAAACATTCACGTAAGTGCTTACAATATCTTAATAACAGCGTAAGATAAGATACATACCGTATAATTATTTAAAATGCCATTTATTCATTAGAACTCTAGCTGCAGCATAAATATGACCTATATTGATCTGTCCTGCACTTCCGCACTCCAGCGTAAACACACGTGTTTCCGCATGATGACGTTTCGAAGCATCAGCGGTGCACACAAGTTACGCAGCCACATTCATTCAGGATGTTTATTCCAGCTACAACTGCGTCGCTTTTACGCAGCCCCATCGAATCTAAACATAAAGAGAAACTGCGATCAATCAGCGGTAGATCTGCGTCTCTCCGGTTCCGGGATACAGTTCCGAGCCCATCAGCATCATCCCAAAGCCCCAACACAAATCCACAGTCGTGTGACAGCTGATAAAGGTGGTGGTTTACCGGAGCCTGGTCCGGAACAGCGCATGTTCGGGTCCAGGAAGCGATGAGGGGTGAAATGACCATCATGGTCATCTAACGACCCAAAGAGCACCAGAACCACACAAAGAAACAGCATTTCCTCTGGTTATATACAGAGAAACGGGACCGACCCGGTTCTGTTGGACGGTGGGATTAGCTTTAGCTTTAGCATGACTACAGGGATGCGCTGATTCGGATCCATTTCATCCACATTTCACAGGTAAATAAAGACAAAACACTTGAATTGCTGCGTTTCTGTTCTGTATTCACACATATGAGTGTTTAATTGAAGTTTAGTGAATACAAACTATCCACACACTCACCTGAAGCTAACCTGCTAACATGAGATCAGCTTTTTAAAGTCTTTATTCAGTGTTATTACTCCTATATTGTCATTCATCAACACAATATAATCTGATTTATACGGGTTGTATTTAGTGCCTCAGTTGTAAATATTAGCTGTCACTTATAAATCAAAAGAAAGGTTTCTAATTTATATTTATAGAGACTCAAAAGCTATTGAACTGCCTATTTGGACAACATTTTTGAGTATCATGAGGTGCTAAAAGTGCCCCAAAAGTGCTACATGTATAATTTAGATGCCCAAAAATGTGCCAATGTCAGCCTAAATGTAAAATCATTACAATTAAGAGAGATATAAACATAAATATTCATAAAACTGACTTGACTTTAAACCAGAGTATATCCTAACGTTACTCTAAAAAGTAATCAATTAATAATGACATCTTTTACAGTGTAATGAGATTACTCTACGAGTTACTCTGTCTGAAAAGTATTTGCGTTACTTATTACTAATTACTAATTACTTGCTAAAACTCTTATCAACCTCGACCAGATGAAAAATACAAGGCTGTTCTTTTAATTCTTTCAAATAAATCATATAAAATCAAATTAATTATTCATGAACTGGCCAAAGAATTTAAAGGGGCGGCGTTAAATTTAGAAATGATTTATTTTAACATTAGATGTTAAATGTTGCTTTTTAAACTCGCTATTGTTAGTTATTTTGATCTACTATTTTTGTCTGTTTTATATGTTTATTAAAATAAAAAACTAAGTCTGTTACAACTGTTCCCGCTCTTTCACTCAGGCTAGCGGATGTCACGGCCGTCTTCATGGATTTTTCTCAGATGACACATCTGTTCACCGCACAGGCACCTGGGTGAGTGTCCCGTACTAGAACGCATGTGTATACTTGATCCATTGTGAAATACTCCCTGTGATCCTGTTCTAATACTGATGAGCACAGCAAGTCTTGATCCCAACTCTATAATACACTGCAAGGCACGAGATTTTCAAGGCAGCTCTATAAACGTTTAACCTGGTCTGTGTAGCTCACTCTTTTGTGACAACATTGCTCATGCAGTGCTGTAAATAGATTATCATGGCATTTAGTAATACAGGGTGCTCCACATATCTCAGAGATTGTGGCCAATCAGAATGAAGGAGGAGCACTATCTCCGCCTTGTGACTGCTTGAATCACTGCTCCTGAATGAAAGTGTATGCGATCACATGCTAATTACTAGTTCAACAACCACAGTGAATAGATTTCACCACACTAGTTAGTGCCCTGCCTCGATTTGATGACAGGGTGCAATCAATTGAACATTGTTTAACTGGTTTTCTTTGTTCGGAGTGAATGAGAATTCTGTGCTGACAATTCCCTTATGAGATGATGATGATGATGATGATGATGATGATACTATATTTTGTTGTGTCATATACTGGTTTGTTGTGTTGCAAAAGTCTAGGGAGTGGTGACCACAGTGAGTCTGTAGCATGGAAGGAAGTGAAGCTCGGGTTCATATTGACCCTTTGACGTTTGTGGACTTTTTGCCGTTAAAATGAGGAACAATATACGTCCAATATAGATTCATGTCATTGTTCAGTGGAAGTGGGATGAAAGGGTTGTGAAACTTTTTTTTTCTTTTTTTTTTTTTTACATTAAATGGCTTTTTCTTTTCTTTTTTAACAGTTTGGTGTTGCTAGTGGTACATCAATTACACACTAGCTAACTGAAGTTGTGCGTCTTGGATTGTGTGTCGTTGTTATTTACTAAATTGTCAAAGAACAAAAGAGAGAATATTCCGGGTTCAATTGACAGAATTTGGGGCCACAAAATGTGTTTGATACCACATTTCGACTCATCCCTCCTTTTCTTTAAAAAAGCAAAAATCGAGATTATAGTGAGGCACTTACAATGGGGCCAATTTTTTTTAGGGTTTTAAGGCAGAAATGTGAAGCTTATAATTTTAGAAAAGTACTTACATTAATTCTACTGTTAAAACTTGTGCATTATTTGAGCTGTAAAGTTGTGTGTATCATCATTTTAATGGTCGTTTTAGGGTTTACGGCATTATGCCGTCATTAGGCATGTCATAAAATATTGATTATTGATCGCCATGTTATTTTATCGATATGTTTTTGAGGCATTGATAAATTAACATTAGCTGACATTGTGTGGGTCTGGGTATCTCAGCGAGTATTGACTCTGACTGTCACCCCCGGAGTCACAAGTTTGAATCCAGGGTGTGCTGAGTGACTCCAGCCAGGTCTCTTATGCAACCAAATTGTCCCGGTTGCTAGGGATGGTAGAGTTACATGGGGTAACCACCTTGTGGTCGCTATAATGTGGTTCTCGCTCTCGGTGGGGCGCGTGGTGAGCTGTGCGTGGATGCCGCGTAGAATAGGGTGAAGCCTCCACACGCCTTTTTGTCTTAAAACCTAGATTGATTTTCATCAAAGTAACTATATTGAAAAAAGACAATCAGAATTGTTCTTGTACATATTGAATGCATTATTCAAACATGCACAGTGTTGGTTGGAAAAAATATGTGAACCCTTAGGCTAATTACATCAACAAAAGCTAATCAGAGTCAGGAGTTGGCAAACCTGGCGTTCAGTTAATGAAACGAGATTGTAGATGTGGGTTAGAGCAACTTTGACTTATAAAAAGCACTCTTCATAAGAGGCATCTGCTGACGTTTCAAGAATTGTTGCTTTGCATAAAGCTGGAAAGGGTTACAAAGTTATCTTGTAAGCTTAGATAACCATCTGTCCACAGTTAGACAAACTGTCTATAAATGATGATTTAGTACTATAGGTACTCTCTCTAGAAGTGACCGTTAGATATTCATCTGTCCACAGTTAGACAAACTGTCTATAAATGGTGATTTAGTACTATAGGTACTCTCACTAGAAGTGGCCGTTAGATATTCATCTGTCCACAGTTAGACAAACTGTCTATAAATGGTGATTTAGTACTATAGGTACTCTCTCTAGAAGTGGCCGTTAGATATTCATCTGTCCACAGTTAGACAAACTGTCTATAAATGGTGGTTTAGTACTATAGGTACTCTCACTAGAAGTGGCCATTAGATATTCATCTGTCCACAGTTAGACAAACTGTCTATAAATGATGATTTAGTACTATAGGTACTCTCTCTAGAAGTGACCGTTAGATATTCATCTGTCCACAGTTAGACAAACTGTCTATAAATGGTGATTTAGTACTATAGGTACTCTCACTAGAAGTGGCCGTTAGATATTCATCTGTCAACAGTTAGACAAACTGTCTATAAATGATGATTTAGTACTATAGGTACTCTCTCTAGAAGTGGCCGTTAGATATTCATCTGTCCACAGTTAGACAAACTGTCTATAAATGGTGATTTAGTACTATAGGTACTCTCACTAGAAGTGGCCATTAGATATTCATCTGTCCACAGTTAGACAAACTGTCTATAAATGATGATTTAGTACTATAGGTACTCTCTCTAGAAGTGACCGTTAGATATTCATCTGTCCACAGTTAGACAAACTGTCTATAAATGGTGATTTAGTACTATAGGTACTCTCACTAGAAGTGGCCGTTAGATATTCATCTGTCCACAGTTAGACAAACTGTCTATAAATGGAGGTGATTTAGTACTATAGGTACTCTCACTAGAAGTGGCCGTTAGATATTCATCTGTCCACAGTTAGACAAACTGTCTATAAATGGTGATTTAGTACTATAGGTACTCTCTCTAGAAGTGGCCGTTAGATATTCATCTGTCCACAGTTAGACAAACTGTCTATAAATGGTGATTTAGTACTATAGGTACTCTCACTAGAAGTGGCCGTTAGATATTCATCTGTCCACAGTTAGACAAACTGTCTATAAATGGAGGTGATTTAGTACTATAGGTACTCTCTCTAGAAGTGGCCGTTAGATATTCATCTGTCTACAGTTAGACAAACTGTCTATAACTGATGATTTAGTACTATAGGTACTCTCACTAGAAGTGGCCGTTAGATATTCATCTGTGCACAGTTAGACAAACTGTCTATAAATGGTGATTTAGTACTATAGGTACTCTCTCTAGAAGTGGCCGTTAGATATTCATCTGTCCACAGTTAGACAAACTGTCTATAAATGGAGATGATTTAGTACTATAGGTACTCTCACTAGAAGTGGCCGTTAGATATTCATCTGTCCACAGTTAGACAAACTGTCTATAAATGGAGATGATTTAGTACTATAGGTACTCTCACTAGAAGTGGCCGTTAGATATTCATCTGTGCACAGTTAGACAAACTGTCTATAAATGGTGATTTAGTACTATAGGTACTCTCTCTAGAAGTGACCGTTAGATATTCATCTGTCCACAGTTAGACAAACTGTCTATAAATGGTGATTTAGTACTATAGGTACTCTCTCTAGAAGTGGCCGTTAGATATTCATCTGTCCACAGTTAGACAAACTGTCTATAAATGGAGATGATTTAGTACTATAGGTACTCTCACTAGAAGTGGCCGTTAGATATTCATCTGTCCACAGTTAGACAAACTGTCTATAAATGGAGATGATTTAGTACTATAGGTACTCTCACTAGAAGTGGCCGTTAGATATTCATCTGTCCACAGTTAGACAAACTGTCTATAAATGGAGATGATTTAGTACTATAGGTACTCTCACTAGAAGTGGCCGTTAGATATTCATCTGTGCACAGTTAGACAAACTGTCTATAAATGGTGATTTAGTACTATAGGTACTCTCTCTAGAAGTGGCCGTTAGATATTGATCTGTCCACAGTTAGACAAACTGTCTATAAATGGAGATGATTTAGTACTATAGGTACTCTCTCTAGAAGTGGCCGTCAGATATTCATCTGTCCACAGTTAGACAAACTGTCTATAAATGGAGATGATTTAGTACTATAGGTACTCTCACTAGAAGTGGCCGTTAGATATTCATCTGTCCACAGTTAGACAAACTGTCTATAAATGGAGATGATTTAGTACTATAGGTACTCTCACTAGAAGTGGCCGTTAGATATTCATCTGTGCACAGTTAGACAAACTGTCTATAAATGGAGATGATTTAGTACTATAGGTACTCTCTCTAGAAGTGGCCGTTAGATATTCATCTGTCCACAGTTAGACAAACTGTCTATAAATGGAGATGATTTAGTACTATAGGTACTCTCTCTAGAAGTGGCCGTTAGATATTCATCTGTCCACAGACAAACTGTCTATAAATGGAGATGATTTAGTACTATAGGTACTCTCACTAGAAGTGGCCGTTAGATATTCATCTGTACACAGTTAGACAAACTGTCTATAAATGGTGATTTAGTACTATAGGTACTCTCTCTTGAAGTGGCCGTTAGATATTCATCTGTCCACAGTTAGACAAACTGTCTATAAATGTGATTTAGTACTATAGGTACTCTCTCTTGAAGTGGCCGTTAGATATTCATCTGTCCACAGTTAGACAAACTGTCTATAAATGGTGATTTAGTACTATAGGTACTCTCACTAGAAGTGGCCGTTAGATATTCATCTGTCCACAGTTAGACAAACTGTCTATAAATGGAGATGATTTAGTACTATAGGTACTCTCTCTAGAAGTGGCCGTTAGATATTCATCTGTCCACAGTTAGACAAACTGTCTATAAATGGTGGTTTAGTACTATAGGTACTCTCACTAGAAGTGGCCGTTAGATATTCATCTGTCCACAGTTAGACAAACTGTCTATAAATGATGATTTAGTACTATAGGTACTCTCACTAGAAGTGGCCGTTAGATATTCATCTGTCCACAGTTAGACAAACTGTCTATAAATGATGATTTAGTACTATAGGTACTCTCACTAGAAGTGGCCGTTAGATATTCATCTGTCCACAGTTAGACAAACTGTCTATAAATGGTGATTTAGTACTATAGGTACTCTCACTAGAAGTGGCCGTTAGATATTCATCTGTCCACAGTTAGACAAACTGTCTATAAATGGAGATGATTTAGTACTATAGGTACTCTCACTAGAAGTGGCCGTTAGATATTCATCTGTGCACAGTTAGACAAACTGTCTATAAATGGTGATTTAGTACTATAGGTACTCTCTCTAGAAGTGGCCGTTAGATATTCATCTGTCCACAGTTAGACAAACTGTCTATAAATGGAGATGATTTAGTACTATAGGTACTCTCTCTAGAAGTGGCCGTTAGATATTCATCTGTCCACAGTTAGACAAACTGTCTATAAATGGTGGTTTAGTACTATAGGTACTCTCACTAGAAGTGGCCGTTAGATATTCATCTGTCCACAGTTAGACAAACTGTCTATAAATGATGATTTAGTACTATAGGTACTCTCACTAGAAGTGGCCGTTAGATATTCATCTGTCCACAGTTAGACAAACTGTCTATAAATGATGATTTAGTACTATAGGTACTCTCTCTTGAAGTGGCCGTTAGATATTCATCTGTCCACAGTTAGACAAACTGTCTATAAATGGTGATTTAGTACTATAGATACTCTCTCTAGAAGTGACCGTTAGATATTCATCTGTCCACAGTTAGACAAACTGTCTATAAATGATGATTTAGTACTATAGGTACTCTCACTAGAAGTGGCCGTTAGATATTCATCTGTGCACAGTGAGACAAACTGTCTATAAATGGTGATTGAGTACTATAGGTACTCTCTCTTGAAGTGGCCGTTAGATATTCATCTGTCCACAGTTAGACAAACTGTCTATAAATGGTGATTTAGTACTATAGGTACTCTCACTAGAAGTGGCCGTTAGATATTCATCTGTCCACAGTTAGACAAACTGTCTATAAATGGAGATGATTTAGTACTATAGGTACTCTCTCTAGAAGTGGCCGTTAGATATTCATCTGTCCACAGTTAGACAAACTGTCTATAAATGGTGATTTAGTACTATAGGTACTCTCTCTAGAAGTGGCCGTTAGATATTCATCTGTCCACAGTTAGACAAACTGTCTATAAATGGTGATTTAGTACTATAGGTACTCTCTCTAGAAGTGGCCGTTAGATATTCATCTGTCCACAGTTAGACAAACTGTCTATAAATGGAGATGATTTAGTACTATAGGTACTCTCTCTAGAAGTGGCCGTTAGATATTCATCTGTCCACAGTTAGACAAACTGCCTATAAATGGTGATTTAGTACTATAGGTACTCTCTCTAGAAGTGGCCGTTAGATATTCATCTGTCCACAGTTAGACAAACTGTCTATAAATGGTGGTTTAGTACTATAGGTACTCTCACTAGAAGTGGCCGTTAGATATTCATCTGTCCACAGTTAGACAAACTGTCTATAAATGGAGATGATTTAGTACTATAGGTACTCTCTCTAGAAGTGGCCGTTAGATATTCATCTGTCCACAGTTAGACAAACTGTCTATAAATGGTGGTTTAGTACTATAGGTACTCTCACTAGAAGTGGCCGTTAGATATTCATCTGTCCACAGTTAGACAAACTGTCTATAAATGATGATTTAGTACTATAGGTACTCTCACTAGAAGTGGCCGTTAGATATTCATCTGTCTACAGTTAGACAAACTGTCTATAAATGATGATTTAGTACTATAGGTACTCTCACTAGAAGTGGCCGTCCAGCCAAGATGACTCAAAGGGAACACCGCAGAATGCTCAGTGATGTAAAAAATTACCCTAGAGTGACAGATAAAGACTTGAAGGATTCACTGGAACTGGTTAAAATCTCTGTTCATGAGTCTACAATATGGAAAACATTAAACAGGCATGTGTCCATGGCAGGACACCACAAAGGAAGCCGCTGCTTTCTGACTAAAACATGATTGCGCACCTGAAGTTTGCCAAAGACCCCCTTGACACTCCACAACGCTACTGGGAAAATGTTTTGTGGACGGATGAAACTAAGGTTGAATTGTTTTGAAAGAACATGCAGCACTATATATGGTGTAAAAAGGGCACTGCACACCAACATGAAAACATCATCCCAACGGTGACGTACGGTGGAGGGAGCATCATGATTTATGGCTGCTTTGCTACGTCAGGCCTCGACTGCTTGCCATCATCGAGGAAAAAATGTATTCCCAAGTTGATCAAGATATCCTACAGGATAATGTCAGGGTGTCTGTGCACCCGCTGAAGCTCAGTAGAAGTTGGGTGATACAGCAGGACACTAAATATCAAAGTAAATCCACTGCAGAATGATTTCAATAAAGAAAATCCACCTTTTAGAGTGTCCCAGTCAGAGCCCAGACCTTAACCCAATAGAGATGCTCAAGAGAGCCGTTCACACCAGACATCCTAAAAATATGTCTGAACTGAAGCAGTTCTGTGAGAAAGAACGATCCAAAAATCCTTCTGAAAGTTGCACAGGTCTAATCCGCAGCTACCGGAAAAGCTCCAAGGGTTCACTTACTTTTTCCACAGTGTGTTTTAATATTTATGAATTGGGCCCCATTGACTTCCATTGCAAGTGTCTCACTGTAACCCAGTTTTTTGCTTCTTTTTTTTTAAAGAAAAGGAGGGACGAGTAAAAATAAATGTTTGTGGTAATCAGTATTATGCCACAAATACTGTCAATTGAGCTTAACTTGTCCAAGTGATTTTAAGATATTGCCTGGCGGATGATAAAACAGAAACCATACCTACCCTTATCGAACCCTAACCTTTACGTAACCCCCAGCCATTACATTTGTAGCAGCAAATGTATAGGGAAGGCTTATATAGGCAAGCATTATTTCTAAATTCTAGCCAAACATATACATATATATATATATATACAGTATGTGGAAGTGTTGAGTAATTAATTGAGTCTTTGATTTGTAATCTTCAGGGCATGGTGACTGCTGTCCATCAGCCAGAGCAGCGGCGTCTAGCGCGAGCCGTCTGGTCCTGAAGGAAGACGTCTAGGTGACGACACGGACAGGAGGACGAATCCAGGACAGAGAGCGAGAGAGACATGGGGCAGTGTGTGACTAAATGTAAAAACCCCACGTCCTCTCTAGGCAGCAAAAGTGGAGAAAAGGATTCTGGTAAATCTCACGGAAAGAAGGGTGGCGGCGGTACGGGGGGCGTGCACAAGGAGGATGTTTCCACCAAGTCCTCCGGCGACATCATATTCAACGGCACCAAAGTGTCAGAGGTCACCGTGGATGGCAGCACGGCTCCACCCACATCGGTGAGTGACGTGCTGCGGGAGATGCCCGCACTGGACGGGGAAGGCATGTCGCTCGCACGGATTGAGGAGATGTTCTTGCGTTATAAGGACGAATATGAAGATGCCATCTTGGAGGAGGGAATGGAACAGTTTTGCGATGATCTGTGTGTCGATCCAGCCGAGTTTAAAGTGCTGGTGCTGGCATGGAAGTTCCAGGCTGCTACAATGTGCAAGTTTACAAGGTAGGGAAAAACAGTTTGAAGTGTGTGTGTGTGTGTGTGTGTGTGTGTGTGTGTGTGTGTGTGTGTGTGTGTGTGTGTGTGTCTTAAAGGATCTGCTGCAAATGTCTTTGTGCCAGATTCCACAGGACACCTTGAATGGTCTCGTTGAGTCCATGCCTCGACGGGTCAGAGCTGTTTTGGCGGCACAAGGGGGACATTTGACATGTTATAGCTGATATATATATATATATATATATACATATATATATATATATATATATATATATATATATATTATATATATATATACACACACACACACACACACACACACACACACGTGTGTATATATGCTAAATGAGTAGATGTAAAGATGGAGAGATGACCGATTTGGACTTCCTCATTGTTCCTGAGAAGGTGTGGCTTTAACCGATGGACCTGATTATGCACTAGTTATAAATTTTGTGTGTATGAGAAGCGTTTTGAAAGCACTGTGAAGACCCCGGACATTTTAGTGTGAACGTGGACTTAAAGCCAACATGAAATGGAATTTGCGACCCATTTTATTTCCACAGTGACAAAAAATTAAATGCCAAAACTTGATAATATCCATTGAGAATTGTCGTTTCAGAGGCAGAAAACATGCAATTTTATTGAATTTGGCACAATAAGATGTGCAATGTGTGTTCATAAAATAAATGTGGTCCAAGTTTGAATTTGGTGTGACAAAGCATGAAACTGAACCCCATGTTGCTCCCAATGGCAGACTAGCGCCTTGCAGCTCTGCCGTCATTCGTGTGTGTGTGTGTGTGTGTGTGTGTGTGAGAGTGTGTGTGAGAGTGTGTGTGAGAGTGTGTGTGAGAGTGTGTGTGTGTGCGTGTGTGTGAGAGTGTGTGTGAGAGTGTGTGTGTCTGTGTGTGTGTGAGAGTGTGTGTGTGTGTGTGAGAGTGTGTGTGTGAGAGTGTGTGTGTGAGAGTGTGTGTGTGAGAGTGTGTGTGTGAGAGAGTGTGTGTGTGTGTGTGTGTGTGTGTGTGAGAGAGTGTGTGTGTGTGTGTGTGTGTGTGTGTGTGTGTGTGTGTGTGTGTGTGAGAGAGAGAGAGTGTGTGTGTGTGTGTGTGTGTGTGTGTGTGTGTGTGTGTGTGTGTGTGCATTATATAAGTGCAGACCATTTACCATTATACCTTCATTACATCTAAACAAATAGAGCCAGAACAAAACACACAAGACTGTAAAGGGCGTCACTGCAACACTTTTGTGTGTTTTAGGCTGTTTAATTAGGGAACACTTTTGATTAATGATCTTTGACCTGTTGCTGCTATCTCTTTAACAGTAAATTGTAGGACTGTAAAAATTTTTTAATCAAATGTATTACATGGTATGTGGTTTAATTCATCCAATTAATTAACATACCAAAATATTTGCTGAGAGAGCCCCTCAAGTAACAATAATTAAATATATAATGATTAAATTATTATAAATAAATAAATATATATATATATATATATATATATATATATATATATATATATATATTTTAAAAAATAATAATACAGATCATTAAAATGCATTACATTATTTTGGCACACAAGTATTAAAAAAAGACAATACAAAAATTGGCCTTAGGCTGCAATATATAGTTCTCCACCACTAGGTGGTGCAAACAGGTGTTGATGAAGATCAAGAGCAACGGAGCCAGTTTTGATAAATGTTTTCAGTCTCTTCGGCATTCCTACAGATAAACAACAGTAGTGAAAACCCACCTTACAGTTTAGTAAGTTTAATGTCGATTAATCGTTTCAGCCCTACTGCCGAACAATAAATATTAAATAAAATAAATTACGTTTTTTCGGCGACTGAATTTTGCAAGGTGAAATATTTATTATTGCATTTTTAATAGTGAAATTTTGTCACTCGCATAGTAAAAGATCGTTCTTGGGATTTAAGAATGGATATTGAAATAGTTCAAATATAGATGCATTGGAAAATGTATATTTTTACCAAGCCCTACTAATCAATTCCTGATGGATAAAATTGAGCCCCCCTAATTAAATGTTCCAATGTGAATGGCGTTTTATGTTGACTTTACAATCCAAAACTTTTTGGCTAATTTTTTTCTCTCCGGCTCTAGGAGGGAGTTTGTCGACGGCTGTAAGGCAATCCAGGCCGACAGTATCCCGGGGATCTGCTCGCGTTTCTCTGTGCTGCTAGAGGAGTCTCGTGGAGAAGAGAGCTTCAAAGATCTCTACCGTTTCACGTTCCAGTTCGGTCTGGACGCCGAGCAGGGCCAGCGCTCGCTGCAGCGGGCCATCGCCATCGCGCTGTGGCGGCTCGTCTTCACACTGGACACGCCCCCAGTGCTGGAGCACTGGCTGGACTTTCTGTCGGAAAACCCGTGCGCCGTGCGCGGCATCTCTCGCGACACCTGGTACATGTTTCTGAACTTCACGCAGAGCGTCGGCCAGGACCTCAGCAACTACAGCGAAGACGAGGCCTGGCCCAGCCTGTTCGACTCATTCGTGGACTGGGAAATGGAGAGACGCAGGAGAGAACGAGCGGACGCCATAGAGACAGAGTCCACCACGGACTGTGTGGGTGCCTCGATGTGGGCGACAACTTGAGGGTTTTTGTTTTTTTGGGATGGCCGGTGAATTCTGGACTATGCGTAGGTGTTTCTGAGCCCGTCACTCTCCATCCAAATTTGTGAATTATTGTTAATATTATAATGAAATTTTTGGACTTATTGCATTGGGCATCCCAGTGCACTCTCTGACTTTTGTTTAAATGAAAGGGCTCCAAACGAATTGTTTTTTAAAGCACTTTTTAAGTTATTGTTTTATTTTTTTCGCTATTGGTCATTTAAAGGGATAGTCCACTGAAAGATGAGAATTCTGTCATCGTCTACTCGCTCTTATGTCAATCCATATTTCTTACGTAGTACTTTTTCAGTGGCTCCAAAATGACAAAAAAACAAAAAACTGCATAAAAGTAGTGCATATGACCTGTTCACTATATTCCAAATCTCTTGAACTAATGTATAATAGCTTTGTGTGCAGAACAGGCTGAATTTAAATCGTTATTCACTGATAATCTTCCTCTCCAGTGGGAGATTCAGTCAGATATCTGCTGATTCATTTATACGATCTGACTCAAAAGAACCATTCGTGCAAATTGGGCATAACTACTACTTAAATGAACTCTAAAATGCCAGATTTTTACTGAATAATGACTTTTTTTGGTCCATTTCTCACATAAAGCTATCATACAGCTTCAGAACACTTGGAAGTCGTGTGGACCACTTTTTGGATACTTTTATAGAGCTTTTGTGGCTTTATTCACTTTCATAATAATGAACACAGTGACCAGGATATCCTTATAAAATCACCTTTTGTGTTCCACGAAAAAAAGAAAGGTCAAATGGGTTTAGAACTACGTGAAGATGAGTAAATGATGACAGCGTTTTAACTTTTGAGGTGAACTATTCCTTTCATTTGTTTTAAGGTTCACATTTCTTAGGTTCTCCCGATTGCCTCGTGAATATTTTGGCAATGACCAACACGCCAAAGAAAAGGGAATTCCGTCAGCTGCCTACCGAGCTTCAATACACACACATTGATCCACATATGCAACCCCTTTCCACACACACACACACACATATATATATATACCAGCATAAACACTGTAGGGGACTTTGAGTATCAGCTTTAGTTGTGTTTTAACAGTTATTTTTAGTTTTCATTTGTTGGTGATATTGGTTACATTTAACGCCAGAAAAAACTGAATATCTCACGTGCTTCCCTGCCCATTTCTGTCTATTTATTTCTTTAAAATTCATGTCTCTAATGCATTGATTATGTGCGTATATTCTCAACAGTCTGGAGTGTGTGCGCGCGCGTGCGTGTGTGTGTGCGCGTGCGAGTGTGTGTGTGTGTGTGTGTGTGTGTGCGCGTGCGAGTGTGTGTGTGTGTGTGTGCGCGTGCGAGTGTGTGTGTGCGCGATTATATGCGCGTGCGCGCGCGTGTATGTGAGGGACATGCAGATTTATGTGCATTTGGAGGACTGCTGTGAGCTTATCTTTTATTTTATTTTGCGGTTTGCATTTTATTTTTTTTTAATGATTTTATTTCAGTCTTTTTGTGTCTGGTTTTATAAAAAATGAAGCCGTTTATATTGAATAAAAATGTGTTAAACATTGGACTTGGGTTTTGTAATTTCTCTACTGAATCCTATCTTTATACTTATTCTGAGTATTTTTTAAATGATCAAATAATTGAGGTTCACCCTCATATGTTCACTTAGATCAACGCATTCGATCAACTTATGTATCGTTGTATTTTTATCCCCCTCAAACTCAAACTTGGGTCAAACTTTCTACTGTGCTATCAGAGCTAAAAATATATTGGATAAAATGTGAAACTAACTTTTGAAATATGAAAACCAATAACTGAGCATATGGTTGATTTTGTATTATTTTTTTTTTATTTTTTTTTTTAATAACTTTGAATTTTGCCATTTAATGCACAGTTTGCAACATCCCCTGTCCAATTGTATTGCAGGGGTACAAAATGGCAAATATCGACCAAATACACAATGCAGAGAAGATAACAACGATAAAAGAGAGAAATAAAAATAAAATGGGTGATATACAAAAACATTATTTTGTTATATGTGTTGTTTACATTATGTGCATTAAAGAGATACTTCACCCAAAAATGTCAATTCTCTCATCATTTACTCACCCTCATGCCATCCCAGATGTGTTCGACATTCATTCTTCTGCTGAACACAAAGATTTTTAGCAGAATATCTCCGCTCTGTAAGTCCATATAATGCAGGTGAATGGTGACTAGGACATTGTAGCTCCAAAAATAACAATGTAATCAAAAGTAATCTACAAGACTCCAGTGGTTACATCCATGGCTTCAGAAACGATATGGTGAGAAATAGATGAAAATTTAAGTCATTTTTTAAACTCTAAATCTCCACTTTCACTTTTACGTCAGAAATGCACATGTGGTGCCTGTGCAGTTTCACTTTCACATTTGATTGAGTAAAAAAAGCTGAGCTGAGATATTCTTCTAAAAACCTTCATTTGTGTTCTGTCGAACAATAAAAGTCATACACATCTGGGATGGCATGAGGATGAGTAAATGATGAGAGAATTTTTTGGGTGAACTATCCCTGTAATGGAGCAACTAATGAGAACACGCGTACTGGTCGGTATTTCTTTTAGATACAAGCCCGATGCTGCTGTGTGGGTGGAGCTTGTGTATAGGCGGCTTGATGTGATTGGTCGGAGCAGCTCGTGGCCGCACAGTGGCCGCAGCTGTTTGGGTTACGACGCGCTGTGATTGGTCAGCACCTTTCCTGGTTGCACAGCCACTGGCCGCTGCATCTATATGGGTGGGGCTTATGCTTAGATGGCGTGCTGTGATTGGTCAGCAACTTTCCTGGTTACGAGCCCTCACTGAACGCAACAACACAGCGCGACTCCAGCTAACTCAAGAGCGATTTCAGCGTTAGAAATGTCATGGACAGTAAGTTGACAGCTTTTACTACTCAACACGTTTGTTTCAGGGTGTTTAGTAATGGACAACTGTATCTTTAAATTGTTTTTTTATGTTTATTTTCCTAATACCTTCAATGTCCAGCATCATTCAATCACAGCCAAACATGTTAAAATAAAATGATCCATTATAAATGGTACTGATTATAATTGTCCCATGTGTGTCAAACATGTTGAGTGACCCAAACATCATCTGCAGCCTGAAACTGAACTTTTCATCAGATTTTAGGAGTGAACGCACTATAGGATGCTCCCTTGCTCACTATTTAGTGCATGACTTAACGTCCAGTGTGCTGTCTGTCTGCACTGGTCTCAGAACAGTTATAGGAGAGCTATAGGATGCTCCCTTGCTCACTATTTAGTGCATGACTTAACCTCCAGTGTGCTGTCTGTCTGCACTGGTCTCAGAACAGTTATAGGAGAGCTATAGGATGCTCCCTTGCTCCCTATTTAGTGCATGACTTAACCTCCAGTGTGCTGTCTGTCTGCACTGGTCTCAGAACAGTTATAGGAGAGCTATAGGATGCTCCCTTGCTCCCTATTTAGTGCATGACTTAACCTCCAGTGTGCTGTCTGTCTGCACTGATCTCAGAACAGTACAAAATGCACCTTATTTTCATCCTAACTCCATATAAAGCCTCTGAAAGCAACATTTTCCAGTTTTTAGATGAACCCATTTATTCTCAATGTGAAATTGCACAGTAAATATACAGGAATGCATTTATTAATGTTAATGAATAGAATCGTATTGCACAGTGATAACAAAATAAAACAGAACAAAATGTCTATTAAAATGAAGTGAAATGACCCACAGATGTGTTAAGAGTTGAAAGTTATTCAAAATAATTTTGTCTACATTCGTGGAAATGTGGTGCCAGTGTCCACATATGTGGACATCATGTTTATCAGCGCGCTGACACGCAAAAAGTGAACAGATTTTTTAAAGCGGCATATCAAATGAAACTAGAGACTCTCCTCTTTACAACCAAATAGTTGTCAATGAAAAAAAAACGTAGAGATTTCTTACCAGAGGCACTTTTGTTTTTAATGCATCCACATAGGAGCGCTTCAAGGAAATCGACGGCATGCTGCTGTGACTTCTGAGTCACGTGACTCTTTTTTTAACCCTTAAATGACAGTCTAGAGTCTTGTGAACAGCATTCAGTCGGTTTTTATTAATATAAGTTATACGTTGCATATAGTGAAGTCAAAATAAAACATCCATGCATGTGGACAAGGTTAAAACTGTGATTTTCAGGCCAGGAGAAGTCAAATAAATTAATAAAATCTTAAAAAATAACTTACGATTTATATAGTAAATGTAATTTTTTTCAAGTTTCAAGCATGTTAGCTCTAAAATATACCAGTGTTTTGAAGTCCACTCTAAATTAAATGATTTTTAAACATCCAATCATCATGAATGAATGAAAAAGTCATGGCTAAAAGTGGGCTAAAGGTGTGGGAATCCTGAAATATGTTGGTCAAATTTTGGCATTCTGATCTATGTTTCTCTTGTTTTTATATCTGCTAATTAATCTGAGTTGAGTACTTCCTGTTTGTGCATTTTGACTCATGGGAACGGTGGCATTTTTGACCTTTTGACCTGAACATATAGTAAATTTATTTGTGTTTAGTTCCTAGTGGATGATCTGTTGGTGTATAACGGGATTTTGGAGTGTGTGACGAACGTTTCACGGGGAATTCTGCCGATCCTGTCGTACTGTACCACACCATTCTGTTCACGGACAACACGCACATCCACACCGAGAGAAGAGCACAATTATAAGGTACACAAGAATCAAATGCAGTCAATACTGATTTTCCTCTTTCCCCTGTTCACTTCCCTGCCAAGACAAACAGAGACTGTCTGATTGACATGTTAAGTGACCAACCAGAGTTCATTTTGTTTCAACTGATGAACACACACACACTCACACACACACTCACTCACACACACAAACACCACACGCACACACACACTCTGTCACACACACACACACACACACACACCCTCACACACACACTCTCTCTCACACACACACACACACACACACACACACACACACTCACTCACTCTCACACACACTCCTTCTTAGCTGTCCATCGTGTTCGATGATGACGCTTGCTCCAAGGGTGGGGGTGGGAGGGGGTTTGGTTTCAGCGACTTTGCCGCTGGTGCCACTTCTCGTGGGCGTTAAGTCCGATCCTTGAGCCGCACACTCGTCCGCAGATGGAGCAAGGGAAACCAGATGCCAGGGGGGTACCAGCCGCCCACTGGTGTCTCTTGATGCGCCTCTCGGATCGTCGGTCTTGGTTGTTTTGGTGTATTTGAGAGACTGCAGAGGCACAGGTGACCTGCCAGGCAGATCTGTCGAGTGCCAAGGATTCAAGCTGCGTAAGGGGGATGTTCGCTCGCTTTAGGATGTCCCTGGTGTAGTCCTTAAAGCGCCGCTTTTGCCCTCCAGCAGACCGCTTCACACCCATTAGTTGACTGTAGAGGACTTGGCGGGGCAAGCGGTGTTCAGGCATACGTATGGTGTGCCCGATCCATCGCAGATGTTTTTTGGCCACAGCTGCTTCCATACAGATTGAGCCAGTGTTACTGAGGATGACTGTATGGGGGATTCGATCTTCCCAGGACAAATTGAGGATCTTCTGCAGGCAGCGAATATGGAAGGCCTCTAAGGTGATAATGTGCTGGCGGTATGGGGTCCATGACTCTGCCCCATAAAGCAGAGTGGCAAGACATACCGCGTTGTAAACAGCGACCTTGGTACTGATCTTCAGGTTACGGTTTTCAAAAACCCTGCTGCGTAGGTGTCCAAAAGATGATGAGGCTTTATTTATCCGGGTAAATAAGGTGAAGTGGTCCACTGTTTTAAGTGGAACACCATTTATGTGAAAACTGGGGGATGTGGGAGCGGGGGTGGTGAGATGGGACATGACCTCGGTTTTTTGAATGTTGACCTGTAGGCCAAAGGATTGGTACAGACTGGATATTGTGTTAAGGGCGTGCTGCATAGAGTCCGGGTTGTGGGCTAAGACGGCACAGTCATCAGCATACTGAAGCTCACAGATTTGGCGGGTCTTTGTCTTTGTGCGGGCCTGTAGCCGACGGATGTTGAAAAGGCTTCCGTCAAGTCGGTATTCCACATGGACACCGTCTTCATGTCCCATGACACGGTGGAAGAGGCAGGTGATGGCAGAGAGGAGGATATTAAAGAGCACCGGAGCAAAGACACAGCCTTGCTTCACTTCTGAGTAAAGTGGTGGGATGTCCAGGTGTATGGTTGGTGGCAGGTCTGGGAGATTATCCAGAATATGTGGGTCGACAGGGTTGATGTGGTTGAGGAGACTCTCAAAATGATTTGCCCAGCGGGCAATAATCTCGTGGCGGTCCTTGAAGAGCATGGCGCCATCAGCTGATCGGACTGGGGCAATCGCCCGCTTCCTGGGGCCGTATAATGCTTTTATGGCATCATAAAAGCCTTGAATATTATTGCAATCTGCCAGGTTCGTGATTTCTCGTGCCTTTTGCACCCACCAGGTGTCCTCCATAGTCCTGAGGGCTCGCTGGGTTGCTGTTCTTGCAGCAATGAAGGTGGCTTTAAGGGTGGGAGATCCAGGGCAGGACAGGAGAGCTTTGTGGGCCTCATGCTTAGTTTTTAGGAGTGACTGTATCTCAGCTGAGTTACAGTCAAACCAGTCCTGGTGGTGTTTCCTTGATTGGCCTAGGGCCTCTGAGGCTGCGCTATGAATAGCCTGGCACAGAGCTGGTCGGTTGATTCCTCAGGGATCTTGTTGAGGTTTTCAGCAAGGAGCCGTCGGAGTTTGTCTTTGGTGGTGAGGCTATTCAGCGCTGTGCAGTTGAGTTTCTTGTTAGGAGCTGTCCTTGGGCCATGGGGGTGAATGCTCATGAGTAGTTTGGATCTGACCATGCGGTGGTCAGTCCAGCACTCAGCTCCGCGCATAACACGGGTGATGAGGACATCTTTTCTGTCCTTTTGATGGACAATCACATAGTCAAGAAGATGCCAGTGTTTTGAGCGGGGGTGCTGCCAGGTGGTCTTAAGCCTGTTCTTCATCTGGAAGACGGTGTTGGTAATGACCAGCTGGTGCTCTGCACAGAGGGAGAGGAGTCTGAGCCCGTTGTGGTTCATTTTCCCCACACCATGCTGGCCAATGACTTTACTCCATACCAGGTGCTCCGTGCCCACTCTAGCATTGAAATCTCCCATGAGTATGAGCCTGTCCGTAGCCGGTATTTTCTGTAAGATGGCATCAAGAGCTCTGTAGAAATCCTCTTTGAGGTTGTGCTCGGCATCAAGTGTTGGAGCATATGCACTGATGAGAGTGGCGAAGCGTTCCTTTGCCAGGGGAATGCGCCATGTCATCAGTCTTTCATTGATGCCGATAGGGGATTCCGGAATGCACTGCAGCAGTTTAGACTTTACAGCAAAGCCAACTCCATGGTTACGTCGAGTGCCTTCGGGGACCCCCTTCCAGAAGAAGGTGTACCCAGCACCAACCTCTGTCAGGGAGTCCTCCCCATGTAGTCTGGTCTCGATGAGAGCTGCTATGTCAATGTTATATCTTGCGAGCTCCAGGGCCACCAGTGCTGTCCTGCGATGGGGCCTATCAGGAGTTTCGGCCAGGTCCAGCAGTGTGCGAACGTTCCACGAAGCAATGCTTAGCTTATTTTTCACTTTGATTTTTCGACCGCAAAGGGGGATGCTCCGACGGTTGCGGCTTACCGTCCGGAGTATGAGGAGCAGACAATTTTTGGACCACCTTTTCCAGGTCCTTCCCTATTCCAGGGGTGAGCAGTGTGGAGCTGCTCAGTCACAGTGGAAGCTGCCGAAAAGACGCGCTGCTCCATCCCGCAGTCCTAGCGACCATCACTCCATTGCCGCCTGTGTGCATGGTTTGGTTAGACACTCCCAGCCACATCCTTGGCCTGTGCCCACCACCATTCCACATCGCCACAGGACTTTGGGGGGGGGGCAAGAAGCTTGCGCATAGGTGAGGATTAAGGTGAGGGTGTGGGTGCGCAGACCTCACTCCTACCAGATGACTTCCAGTGGCATGAGGGAACCCATGACGACCTTCGTCTGGCAGGAGTTGCAAGGGGCTGCCGGTGGTCCGGTCATTTGGACTCCGCCTTTGCCTGTCCCCAGGTGCAGGTTTGTCTTCAGGGTTTGCTCCCCTAGCCACTGTACCCTCCTGAGTTAACCCACGTGGCCTGGGGTTGCCTTCTTCCGCCTTTCCAGCCGTTGTGGTGGTTCTCACATCACCATCTTCCGCCTGCACCGCCGTTGGGGTCTTCACTGTTTACCCATAGCTGGGGCTATTTACCCATAACTGGGGCAGTGGTTGACGGGCATCAGGGCGTTTCCACTCACTGATGGGCCTGCATGCCGCGTCTCTGGGGCCCACTGCTGCTCCGAGATCCCGTACAACTTAGCCTGGAACCTCAAGGGACCAGTTACCATGTGTGCCACGGGGAGGCGTGTACGAGATCTTGGCAGTGGAGAGGCTATGTACCGGCTGAGGAGGCTTACACACTCGGCTCCTCTTTTCACCCCTGAAAACAGAGGGCTATCCGGTGGCAGTATCACGCTGCACTGACGCATCACATGCCCTGTGTGAAACACACCACACACACACTCACACACACACACACACTCACTCTCACACACACACACACACACACACTCACTCACTCTCACACTCACTCACTCTCACAGACACTCACTCTCACACACTCGCACCACACACACACACACTCACACCACACACACACTCTCACACATGCACACACTCACACATGCGCACACACACACACTCACTCTCAGACACACTCAAACACGCACACACACACACACACACACTCACTCACTCAATCTCTCACACACACTCACACACACACTCAATCAATCTCACACACACACACACTCTCACACACTCTCACACACACTCACACACACTCACTCACACACACACTCACACACGCACATGCACACACACTCTCACACACACACACACACACACACATACACACACACACACACACACACGTTTACTTACCTACCAAAATATAGACAAAAGGCTTCTTTTTTTTTATATAAAGCAAATTATAAATAATATAGATTAACTCTCTATATATATAATAATCAATTTAAACACAATTGATAAATTATTAAAAAACAATACAGATTATTCCAAACTACTTATGCACACACATATATATTTTTAATTCAGCCTTAAAAGAACGCTTATTGATTCATTAATAAGTTATTAACAACTTATGGAGACAGTTTTGTCCTCAAACTACAGCTAAGTAAACCCACACACCCCTGATTGTTCTCAGTCACGTTACAGAGAGATGTCTATTCCTATAAGTCTCTGAATAAGTAACGAAATATATTTTATTTCAGCTCTGCGGTCCAAAACCTCCACGGTGGACGTTCAGAAACACGTAAAGCAGCGATACTGACTGAGAAAGACAGAGCTGAGGGTAACGAAAGTGTTAACAGGAGCTTTAATAAACAATAACAGTTTCTTTTATGTCCAAAGATACATTGAAAATACAATGACCTCACCAACAGTGAGACACTCAGTTTATATGTAACTTATGTATGATAAAAGATGCACATATGCGTATGTTTATGCTATAATGTTTGCGAGTTGTACTATACTTGACAGTCAGATATTCTATTTTAAAACCTCTTTTTAAAGTACGTGTCCTTTGAACCATGTCATTTGATGTTTGGTGTAAATAACACATTAAATAACATGCACAACGATGCATTTCATGTCTGTTACACTTATATAGCTCGTGCATGCTACAGCCATATATATAATATTTTAAACAGCAGTCCAATTGTGCAGACAGCACGTCTGTGATCTATCAGCAACATTTCTACAATATTTCAGCACTCAAAACCTTTCACAAATACTAACTTGGAGCCAAAGGTTTGAGAGAGTAGCTGTTTGTATGAACAATGGAAGAGCGTTTGGTGACGCCAGTGGCGCATCTTAAACTGAGATTAAGGTTTATAGTAATCTCATAGCTACAGATTTTAATGCCGATTTTTCCTAACCCTTGAGTGAACTGGAACCTTCATGGGGATTCTGTATTGCAATTCCAGTTTTTATCAGGATTAAGCATAATCCATAATCTATTGATCAAAGTCATGTTTGTTTCTAAAATCATGAGAGTTTTGTCCCGTTGCGCCACTGACTCTCAGCGTAGACCATTAGAAGCTCAAATGACTATTTCTGGACTAATTTTGGGTCAAAAATGTTCAATTGGTTCACAGTGTGTTGAAAGTGAACCCGCCAAAGTCTCGCCTAGCTAGACTTTTGACTTGCGGCATAAAGTTGGGTCTACTTTGCAGTTTATTCTGGCTGTAACTGACCGTTTTGACAGTAAGACACCGTCTGACCAACATGTCTAATGGCCAAACAGTTTGTTTGGTTTTTATGTGCCATTTAGGGCCTTAACTAAAACAGAAGATACAAGGAAGCAAACGTAATTACATAAGTAATTGCACAGAAGCGTCGGATTCATTTCACAGTGAAATCAGAAACGGTAGGTTGAAAATCGGTCTGTGCTTACCGAAATGTGAACACATTGCCCCCAGTGGCCAAAGAGGTAAGTGTTGGTCGCATGGTCTTGTGCTGTACAGGTGGTAAAACAGTAAGGAGCAGGGCTGGACTGGTATTCTGGCATACCGGGCATTTTCCCGGTGGGCCGATGCACTATGGGGCTGATCAGGAGCGGACTGGCCATTGGGAGAACTGAGCGTGCCGGTGGGTCAGCCGAGAAACGGGCCAAATGGGCCGCCGCGTTATGCAGAGAAGGACAGCGAACCACCTCCGTTCAACAACTTTTGGGCCAGTTGCTATGTAAAATCCCGGGCCGATTTCTTTCCCAGTCCAGCCCTGGTAAGGAGGAGTGCATATTGTATAAACTGAACCCCGCCAAACCTCAACCCTAAACCTAACCATCAGTGGAGTGTTTGAGGGGGAAAATGCGACCTCTGAATTGCACTCGTCTTATTTTGTGAACTGGACCCGACCCTGGGTCATCCACTCAGAACAGAGCGTGCTTCCGGTCATGCCACAGGAGAAGGTAAACATGGTTGATAGTTGAGGGTCATTAGTGTTACCTCTGGTGAACTTGGAGCCTGTTAAATTTAAGTCACTCTTCTTTACTCAATTGTGCTTTACAAGAGTGCAGATTTATGTGCACTAAACAGTATTGAGGATAATCTAATGCGCCATACGTCTAACTGAGATTCCAGTCAATCTCCCGAATACTCTAGAAGACCTGCTATAAATCAATTAAAATAATTAAAAGCAATCATACATAAATCAGAGATGAGTTAAGTTTACTTGTAACTAGTTAACATTACTTTAAAAAAATAAGTTCAGTTTACTTGAGCCAAATAAGTACGCAAACTGATTGCCTTGAAAAATCTTGGTAAGATCAAGATCAAGATCTGTCAAAGATGTGATGACACTAATCTGGCCAATTTTGGCAAGTCCGGTTACTAGTTCTTCCTCAAATGTGTTTAATGCATAAACCTGGTACATTATAACCAACTTCGCTTGGTTAGTTTTGGATACAGATGTTTTGCTGCTTGTTTCTCAATGTGATAATCAGTTCAACCGTGTTGATGACAAGGACTTCATGAACCACTCCACAACAAAATGTCATTTACATGCCTGAGAGATTTTAATGCAGAATCTGCAACACTTTCATTAAAATAAGGAATGAGATCAGTAATCGATCTCGTCCTTCAGTTTGACAGGTGCATTTATGAACAGACATTAATAAGGCACTGTTTAACCGGAGGCGAGACGATGCCACCGACAGACGCATTCAGTGCTTTGGAGACTGTGTGATCTTCAGATCTTCCCTGGGAATGTTCCGTCATCTCTCTGACTGTCCCATTTCTCGATCTGTGAGACACACACACACACACACACACACACACACACACACACACACACACAAACAAAACTGAGAGTTAATGAACATTTATGTTGCTTAAAGGGATAGTTCACCCCAAAATTAAAATTCTCTTCTGTGTATGACTTTCTTTCAAACTAAGGCTTTTAGCTCTACATTTCAGCTCTGTGGGTCCATACAATGCAAGTGAATGGTGACCAAAACATAAAGGCAGCCTAAAAGTAATCCATTCAACTCCAGTGGTTTAATCCATGTCTTCAGAAGTGTTATGATAAGTGTGGGTGAGAAACAGATACATTTGTAAGTAATTTTGACCATAAATCTCCACATTCACTTTCAAAATGTGAAAGTGAAAATGGAGATTTATATTAAAACGTAACTTAAATGCTGATCTGTTTCTCACCCACACTTATCATAACATGGATTAAACCACTGGAGTTGAATGGATTACTTTTAGGCTGCCTTTATGTTTTGGTCACCATTCACTTTCATTGTATGGACCCACAGAGCTGAAATATTCTTCTAAAAATCTTCGTTTCTGTTCAGCAGAAGAAAGAGAGTCATACACATCTGGGATGTCATGAGGGCGAGTAAATGATGAGAGAATTGTCATTTTTGAGTGAACTATCCCGATAAGTTCTGAATTGAAAAAGGGAGTGAATAATTACCCAGGAAAGAGGGCACAGTGACTTGTAGACCCTCTTGTACCAGTCACATGGAGCTGTGTCAACACCTTTGGCATCCAGGGCATTATGGCATCGATGAAAATCTGTTAAGAAGAGTTTAACAAGAATAATCACAGCCTTTTTAAGTATATATAAACACACATATGTATGTATTATGTACATTGGAGCTTTTTAAGACTAAAAGTTTTCCACTAAAAGTCCAATTATACAATACAACTGTAAAGTAAGATAGCCCACAAGCAACCCAATACATTCACATGGATGCTAGATGATTTCTTCCTTTAATAGCAAGTAAATTGGACTGACCCAGGTAATTCTGCCAGCAGTTTTTCGTCTGGTTTTGGTTCGGGAAGCGGGCATCGAATGGTGCCGTGCGGTACTTCTCCAGTTTCTGCTGAATGTCTTCTGCCATGTCTCGCGCGTGCCTTCAATACACATTCACGCATCCTCATGAACAATATAGTATCATATCTGACTCCTACAGCTATACATATGCATGCATTAAATACCGATGCGTCCCTCTTATATATATCGACCTTAAAAATAGCCGCTTTTTAAATTGTCATTTTCAATGTTAAAAAAATATCATGCACGGCTTGAATGACTTCATATTTGATACACAGTCTGTAACCAAGTAGAAGTCATGCATTGTTGACTGCATGTGGCGAATACAAAGTTATACACACAGCTGTTATACTTTTACATTAAGATCACAATAGCACATCTAATGCATGTATGTTTCAGTCCTGTTACATGCTTAATGGTTTTTATTGGTTTTTAAACGGATCCGATCCTGAATATCCTCATCATTGCATTCACTTTCGTTTTTACTTTAATAATCAATATCCTCATCTATTATAGTTAGAAACATGTCAAGTATTTCTAAAGAAGCCAGTACATTATGGATTATAACACAGTGCGTTTCTTTACCTCTTTGTTGTGCCTGGCTGTTGAAAGTGACTTTTGTTCAGGTGTCAGACAATCCTGATTCACTTGCTTTATGTGTTATATTAAGTGCACTTGAGTGCTGGCGTGCAGTCCTTTACATTCAGTATGGCGGACTCAGGTCACATTGAGATGACTGATGCGATACATCCTGAAGAGAGGATGCACGCAAGCACGCGCGCTCATAGACGTGCATATGACAACAGGTGAATAACAGTAAATACGCACAGTTGCTTAATCATGCATTTACTGTTTGTGCATTAATACAGTAACTTTTATAAAAGCATGCATTCACATCCGGGAAATGCATTGTGCTTCACACTGTACATCAAGTTAATATTTAACTTTATATTGAACTGCGGACATTTTTATATGTTCCTCATTGTTGTTCATATATTGTCTCCCTTTTTAAAATTCCAGGTTTGGTCTTTTTCTTTTGACACTTTACACATAGGCATATATGGTGTCTCTATGCAAGCTTTATTTGTGTAAACCGAAAGCAGAACTCTCATTTCTGGGATGTTTCACTGGAGTACAATATGCATTTTTAAACCGGATAATACCACAAGTCCACACGGGGTTTGAGGTCAGAATAACATTTAAACAGCATGTGCTCATAGTCCATTGATAGTTACAGTTGCACATTCACAGACAAATGGAAAGTACTTGAAATGGAAACTATTTTGGCATGCTGTTCAGACCCATAGAAAAGTACTGTGTTGGTATCATATGGTGCTGGTATACATTGTATTTGCTTTTAGATAGAGAGCCAGTAACCCTGTTCATATCCACTGGAATGAATTTAATTGTCATCTGACATGCGATGGCCAGCAGCCAAGCTAAGACTACAAAACTAAGGTTGCTGCTGGAAGAGGTATTAGGGAATCCAGCAGGGGGTTCATTGCACGCGCAGCTAAAAAAAAACGAACCAGTGAATGCATTTATTATCCTCTATGTGCAGTTTTGCATGTTTCTTTTCTCCAAATGAATATTTTATTGCATGATCGGTTCTTTGGTCCAGAAAAGTTTCGTAAAGTCCTGCATTATTGAGCCACGTGCATGCAATAGCTAATCGCGGGCGAGAAGCGCAGACACTAGAGTGCGCGTGACCAGCATACGTCATGCCAATAAACGTCAAAAAGGCGTAACATCACTGGAACTGAAATAAAGTTCCGCGTTTATCCTATTCGTTATCAATTTGAATAAAGTTATTGGATAATAGAATATCTTTAAAGCAGTCTATAGAAAAAGGAAAAGAAGAAGACAAAACTACTACGGTGAAAGCTTGGCTCATGAATATTAATTACGCTACAGAGGCAGGTAACCAACCTACGCTAGGACGTGCTAATTAATATGCATGAGTTTACTATTACTGAAAAGCGGTTTATCCAAAGGTCACTCGTTCATTAATTTCACAGTATGTATATATAGTATATGTTTCAGTATATAGTACACTGCCTGGCCAAATAAAAGTTGCCTTTTGGATTTAAATAAGCAGATAGTTAAGATTGGATCATTATTGCAGCAATCAGGGCTGGGATGTGCTGGAGTGGTTCGACTCTCCCGTCATCAATACAAGATCCCGGCCAAAATTAAGTGTTGTGACATTGCATAAGGTTGTCGAAACAATGCCATGACGATTACTAATAATAAAGTTATCTTTGTATCGGTGCTACGTTTATTCCTGCCCCAATGGGTCTCAATGAGGGCTCGTTGCAGTACCACATTTGACCACAAATTTCCATTGGGAAACCTGAGGGGCGCTGTGGAGTTCCGGAGGGCAGCAGACTCTCTGCCCCACATGCTCGTATATCTATCTCAAACACTGTGTAACGGAGCTTTCAGCTTTCTGTTTATTCTATAACAATGCAACTATAGAAAATGTCTTAAAATAAGGAGAAAGAAAATACATAGAGTACATTTTAGGCCTGATCTACAGGTTTACAAAATCAGTGAATCACTCAATCAATTGATAGTAGTGAAGATACTAATAATAGAAAATCAAATTCTATTTATAAATTCAATGCATAAAGTTAGCAAAACATTTTAAAAACGTACATCTTCAACAGACGCATATAATCCAGTGTTATCATTTATTTTGGCTTCTTAAGACTCAAAGGCAGCTAGTTTTTGTGCAAGAGGTCACCTTCCTCCTTAGACAGCATACAGCTCTAATAATACAATTGTAAACTGAATGTAACATTATATGAAATATTTACACCCCAACTTAAACCCACACAATCATACATAAGATTCAAAACAGCAGAGAGACAGAATTGATATATTATTACACATCCCAGCATCTGTAGTGATTTTTTTTTGGTCGTTTGTAGTCTCTATTTAAGGCACTATGTGATACAGTCCCTCTGATAGGGGAAAACGGGAAACCAAAAAGCAGCAGCAAGACACCACATAACATTTACAAACTCTTTAAACCATTATTACATCATCTAAATGAGATGCTAATTTAGTGTTTTCATATGCACAAGCAAACTCCTGTGATACAGGAGCTAAACTGCAATGCAAAGACAAAACATTCTCTCATTCTCTCATTCTGACACACACAACTAACTAAAGATGACCTAAATACATTCCCACGGTTTGCGAAGCACAACGCAGACGTTTAGTGTTAAATACTACAGTCTTGAAAACATAATTCCAGCCTACGGTAACAAGAAAAACGACAGCACTCTCAATGAAAATAACCAAAACACCATCAATGAAAACACAACAATGACCAAAGACATTTATCGGTGAATCTCAGGAAACCTGTGATAAAAAATATTCTGCTTTAAGAAAATGAAGCCTATTTTAGGATCTTTTTGCACTGTGACATTATTTTCAATACAGTTAAGTTCATTTTGCACTGTAATGCTTTAGCATCTCATTCTCATTACTGTAATAAATAGTTAAATATAATGTGTCAATTATAATGTACATGCGTAAGGGACAATTGTCAGTATACGTCATCGTACATTTTCGTTGTACTGAATTTAATTAAATAAAATTCTGATTTTAATAAAATGAAAACGGTCCATACTTGATTATCATTGCAGTAATTTAGTGCACAGAAATGTGATTTTTTTTTTGTGTGTGTGTTTTTTTTTTTTTGCTTTACAGTAAAGTGGGCGAAATGTGCTTAACTGTCATAAATGTAGTCACATTGTCCAAAAAAAAATTATAATAATTATAATTTTTTTAATAATTTGGTAACATTTTACAATAATGTTCCATTTGTAAACATTAGTTAACATGAACTAACAATGAACAATACTTTTAAAACATTAACATGTTAATTTAAGCATATAGTTGTATGTTAAATAGCAGTTAATGCATTATGATCTAACAGGAACTAACAATGAACAATTGTATTTTCATTAACGAACACTACTTAATGTTAATAAATGCTGTAAACAATATATTGTTCATTGTTAGTGTCTGGTACCTATTGCATTATCTAACGTTAACAAATAGAAACTTATTGTAAAGTGTTACCAAAAATTCTTTATGCAAAACATAATTTCTAACTTGTTCAAAAGCTTCACATTGACATGACGTAAATTCCCTAAACACCTGAACATTTGTGTAAACATACCATTTAAAATATGTGACTATGGCCTGATAGTCACTGGACTTACAGTAGAAGCTTTAAATGCTTTTTAGAGGCCTTTATGTCTTTTGGATTGCGGTTTCGGGTCAGTGTAGACCCTATATGTGGTTATGTTTCAGAAAGGTTCATCACTGAACCGTAGCCTGTTAAACGCCTCTTTCACAGACTCCTCCGTGTCTTTAGCGATGGGTTCATCTGCCGCTACGCCCTTAACGCCGCTTTCTGATATGTCGTCTTTGATCTTTCGTTTGGTCAGAACCACTGACTCCGTCCCGTCTGATTCTGCGTGCTGCCGTCCATCCGGTCCCGTCAAGACGAGGTAACAGGCGTGACGACCTCGCTCCAACAGTATGGCTTAAAAAACACAATCGCAGTAAGATATGCATTGTTTTAACACACCTGATCCCCATCATGTGGTCATTTAAAGACGTCATATCATTATAAATACCAATGGCAGGCTGTGAGTGATTACGGTAATGAGAGATACCTTTAAATGAGATGATGTTCTGTGCTGGATTTCTTAGTTCAAGCAGAAGTTGAGGATAACGTGGATGCAGCAGAAATGCTGAATGCATCTGAATATCAACAACAAACACAGCTCAGTGTCTAACTTCTACAAGCGTGTATGTGTTTGTGAGTGTACGATCTTACGGTCTCATTGCCGTGATTCTGTCCCCAAAGCATGAACACAGAGTAGGAGTTTAGTGTGAGGACCGATGCTGGATGAGGACTCTGTGTCCAGGACAACAGGTTCACCTTCCACAGGACATCTCCAGAACGTCCACTGAGAATCATCACCTAAACACACACACACACACACACACACACACACACATACTGGTCAACCAAAGCCATATAGGGGAGACTGGGACTAGATGTCACATGGGGAAGTTTTTACTCACTCTTTTGGTTTGGTTGCCAAGGTCTTCCTCTATCATTATGTCAGGAATTCCATCTTTGTCAAATTGCCCAAATGTTGGCACACTAGAAAAGACAGCACACATAGCAATGCATCAGAAGCTATGTTATCGTCAAAGTTGTGAATTTAATGTATGCTCAAAATCAATTTGCGGATAAAGCAGCTAGTTAAACCTCATGCGACCCCGTGTACACATGCGTGAACGTTGTATTTTGGATTCGCTATACATAAGGCATAATTTATAATCATTTAAACCAACTGATCTCGGTTCAGGAGACTCTGTGCTGCCAGTAAAGGGTTAAACATTCAATGTACATGTGACAGAACAACATGGTGCTGATCACAGCGGAGTTCGTCTTTGGGAGAAACGGCAACAAAACTACATCTGGTAAAAAACCCGATTACGTTTTTACATTGAAACCTGTTTGAGTCAAAAGATTAAAGTCTCTAGTTTCATACATTATGCCATTTTAAAAATTTGAGTGATTTATCGCGAAACACCACACTGCTAAACACAATGTACATGATGCTACACACCCGGTCCCGTATTAGACTAATCAAGCCTCTGAGAGGGATAAAGGCCGACTGCGGAAGATGGTGCGGGAGAGAGAGATCGTCTCTGAGGCTTGATTAGCCTAATACGGGACCGGGTGTGTATCATCACGACCCGGTCCCGCCCTCCGACAGTACACTAATTTGTACTTTAGCACGTTTGTTCCTTAGAAACCCTATATTGTGCATTTTGACATTGAGAATAAATGGGTTCATACCAAAGCTGAAAAGTTTTGCTTTCAGAGGCTTTATATGGAGTTAGGATGAAAATAAGGTGCATTTCAAACTGTTCTGAGATCAGTTCAGACAGACAGCACACTGGAGGTTAAGTCGTGCACTAAATAGGGAGCATCCTATAGCTCTCCTATAACTGTTCTGAGACCAGTGCAGACAGACAGCACACTGGAGGTTAAGTCGTGCACTAAATAGGGAGCATCCTATAGCTCTCCTATAACTGTTCTGAGACCAGTGCAGACAGACAGCACACTGGAGGTTAAGTCGTTCACTAAATAGGGAGCAAGGGAGCATCCTATAGCTCTCCTATAACTGTTCTGAGACCAGTGCAGACAGACAGCACACTGGACGTTAAGTCGTTCACTAAATAGGGAGCAAGGGAGCATCCCATATTGCGTTCACTCCTAAAATCTGATCAAAAGTTCAGTTTCAGGCTGCAGATGATGTTTGGATCACTCAACATGTTTGACACACATGGGACAGTGATCATCAGTGCATAGAGTCACAATTTATAATATAACACTTTATTTGAACTTGGTTGGCTGTGATTGGACGATGCTGGCTAATACTGTGAATCAGAATTAATTATGCTAATTTATGATGTAATGTCTAACCATCACTCCTGCAAACATAATAAACAATTTTCAATCGACTTTCTATAGTTTTATATTATTTACAATTTCACAATTTAGTCTCACTGTCCACGTATGTGGACATACATTTTTAGGAACACCACTTGCTCTTGATTATATTTTTGCATGTTTATTAAGTGCTAGTAGTTACAAATCAATAATAGCCAATTATTTTAATGACAGGCTCTGATGCACGGCATTTCAAAATAACCAGAGCAACATTTCAGATGCTATATGATGATGCTGATGATATTCTCAGAGCGAATTATACATTTTTATATGCAATATCCCACAATTCACACATAAATATGCGGATGGAAACCCAGTGAGTGAACATGGACAAATTTGTTCCAGTGGCATGGGTCGTTTTGATTGGTTATGGCACCTGAGCAGTGTGCTTGTATTGGTGGTCCATGCGATCTTCAGTTTGTCCATGTGTAGCAGTGACACGCTGGAGTTCGTCTGGACCAGCAGTGACGGAGAAGAACCTCCGTGAACAACCAGCACATGCTTCAGAGAATCAGACCTACAGCAAACCAAACCAAAGATATCTTCATATATATTAGCAATGACGGAAAAGCAAAAACAAAGTTTTTAAAGGGATAGTTCACACAAAATGCAATATTAAGTCATCATTTACTCGCTCTTCAGTCACTATTCACTTTCAATACATCTGTTTTTTTCCATACAATGAGAGTGATTGGTGACTGAGGCTGTCATTCTGCCTAACATGGAAGAAAGTACGTCATTCAGGGTTGGAACAACATGAGGGTGAGTAAGTGATGACAGAATTTTTGTGTAAGCTATCCCTTTAAGCTCCTAAACTGACTTCGACCACTGTCAATCATAAATATTTGTACTGATAGAGGTGGATGAATCCGGTTTGATAGTCGGCTTTGTCTTCCCAGCTGTTTTCTTTCTTCAGAGCTGACCCCAGACCAGTCCGAGCCCGAGTCGCCAACCGCTGCAAACTCACCGCGGAGAGACCAGAGTCTGCATGACAAAGATTTGAAGTCAACATGAAATGCATCCGATACGGACACTTTTTACTTCAGAAATATATCGTTTTTTCAGAGGCCAATAAAGTCATTGCATTTATAAAAATATTTAAATATAAATTTTATATATATATATATATATATATATATATATATATACACATGCACTGATGAATCAAGTACAATATGACCAGGAATGTGTATTAAGCAAGTAAATATGATTAATTTTGACTTTATGTTGACTTTAAGAATGGGGAGTGATTGTGTGGAATTTAGAGGAGCACAGGAAGAACAAAAGCCAAAATCAGTGTTCGTCACACACCTGTGAGTAACAGCAGGTATGAAGCTCCGCTGGCCGTTGTGAACTGCAGGTGACCAAATACTCCATTCAGATCAACATTCACCCTTGAGCCAATCTGATCACCTGATTTCCCCGAGAAAAACACCAGCTCTGTCTAATAGAGAAGAGAGAGAATTATCAGAAGAACACCCAGATTATAGTGCAATTACATTTGTGGCTGTGGCTGAACGCGTTTGTGTGTGTTTGGTACCAGTATGGGAGTGAATGATGGTGCTTGAGGATTATATGAAAGCACAGCTAATTCTTCTGCTCTATCAGAGTCCAGATCCGGAACGCTGATCAGCGGAAGATTTCCGTTCATCACAGAAGAGCGCGACTGCTGCCATACAATCCCACCTGGTCAAGTAAAACCAGCAAATGCTTCCACAAACATCATGCATATTTAAAGCAGTTACTTTAGTCTAGTGAACATGCTTCTATTTTCTATTGTATAACTTTTGTTACAAATTATATTATCATCATTTTTGCAATGTTATTTACATTTACATTTCGGAGCAACCTGGAGTTAAGTGTCTTACTCCAGGACACAAAGATGGTGACTGTGGGGATCGAACCGGCAACCTTCTGATTACCAGTTATGTGCTTTAGACCACTACACCACCACCACCACTCTATGTTATGGCTTAATATGAAAATCCCAGATTTTCAATGTTTCTATTAGACATTTGGACCCCATCGCATGTGCACATTTGAGTGTTTAACCCTCCTATTGCGCTCAGAATCTACATACACCTTTTGCATTCGTGGGTCAATTTTGACCTGGTAAAATTCAAGCTTATAAATCATTCATAACCCGATTGTTTTCATCTTAAAGTATATTGTAAGTCATTAATAGGTTCTTAACGGTTCATACATGTAAAAAGATTGATATTTTTGGCTTGTTAACTGACAAAAATAAAAGGTGTGTGTGTGTGTGTGTGTGTGTGTGTGTGTGCGCGTGTAAAAAATACTCAGTCCCAGTGAGAGACAAAAAAGTGTGGTTGAGAGTTTGGGAAAGCGTCTAAATGTAAGTGAAGTGTTTATACATAAAAATCCAATTCATAGATATCTTTTGAAAAATTGATGCCCGGGTTAAAATTGACCCGCAAATGCAATAGATGTAAAACAAATGGGTTAAAATGGTTATCTCTCTTAAACAATTTTATTACAAAATGTGAAAAATAATGTATTATGTGTATTTTGATATTCTTGACAAAGTCCCAAAGTTTGGTTCCGGTACTAAAAATGATGTGGTATTTAAAAATAATCAACCGCTCCCAGGTCAAAAATTACCCGAATGCAACAGGAAGCTTAAACTCAACCACGTACCTGTCTGTTTGTCGATGGCCGTGAGATTGTCTGCGTGAGCCACCAAACATCCTGTTCCTTTAAATCCGATCCCCTTCACCCCACACTCCACCCAATCAAATTCAGCTGCTAAAGGACGTTTCCACAGCAGCTTCCCGTTAGTTCCGTCAACAGCCAATAAAACCAGACAGGGAGTTGATAAATCTGAAAACGAATGTTAATTATTTTATTTAAAGAGTTATTCTTATTCTTTGTAAATGTTCTCTAGCATGTGTGTTTAAAGGAAAGTTCCGGGTTCAATACAACTTAAGCTATATCAACAGCGTTTGTAGCATAAAGACAAATACCACCTAAACTTATTTTGACCTTTCCATTAGCTTTGTTTAGATTTGAGTTTATGCCAAAAGAGCAATTATAGTGGGGTACTTACAATAGAAGGAAACAGGGAAATGTACAGAAGGACCTGCCAATCTGGACTGAAAGTTTTTCTACATACTCATGCAATAGACTAACCGCTTTGGCCGCCATTATGCATCTCACACCGCTTTTAAAAGACTTAATGCCAAGTTGTAACTCTTAAAATGAGAAAAAAAAAAAAAAAAAAAAAAAAAATCAAATAAAAAATATCAAATAATAATAATAATAATAATAATAATAATAATCAAATCAAATTAAAAAAAAAAAAAGAAAAAAAAAGGAACCCCATTCTGTCTTGCTGCATTGAGTATAAACACATCCTGGACGCTTAAAGCACCCATCTGCGCTATTTTTAATTGTTGGACTATGCAAATATGCACTAGATGGACATCTTTGAACGTTTTGATGCATTTCCGGCCATGTCTTAAGAGTGGAACAAACTCAACTTTCAAAAACACGTCTGTTCTGCTCTATTCCATTGCTGCCGATGGCTGGGAGAAACACATCTCGTCCAGGAAAAACTGTTTTTTTTCCTCTTCTTCTTTCTGTTCCATTAGATACGCACATAGTCTGAATAAGTGCATGGCTTCTTCATGGATAAGTAAAAGGTATAAAGAAACACAATAGCAAACTATGGGTGAAATGGTGTTTCAGAGTTGTATAAAACAATATGTTGTGTGTGTGTTTGTGTGTGTGTTTGGATGGGGATGAAAATGTTTGCGTGGTTTCTCTTTTTGTATTTATGGAGTGCAGTAGAGTAGGGTTAAGCCTACATTTGACTGACGATCTAACAATAAGCAATTTCAAGATTGCTGTTTGCATCAAGATGTGGTTTGTTTTTACTTATTGTTAATATACACACAGATCAGCCACAACATTAAAACCACCTGCTTAATATTGTGTAGGTCCCTCTCGTGCCGCCAAAACAGCGCCAACCCCCATCTCAGAATAGCATTCATAGAGTGTTATTCTTCTCAGCACAATTGTACAGAGTGGTTATCCGAGTTACTGTAGACTTTGTCAGTTCAAACCAGTCTGGCCATTCTCTATTGATCTCTCTCATCAACAAGATGTTTCCATCCACAGATCTGACGCTCACTGTATGTTTTTGTATCATTTGGCGTAAATTCTAGAGACTGTTTTGTGTGAAAATCCCAGAAATACTCAAACCAGCCCGTCTGGCACCAACAATCATGCCGCGACCTAAATCACAGTTTCACAATGAGATCACAGTTTTTCCCTATTCTGATGGTTGATGTGAACATTAAGTGAAGCTCCTGACCCGTATCTGCATGATTTTATGCACCGCAGCCACACGATTGGCTGATTAGGTAATCACAAGGATGATTATTGACAGTCTCTAGAATTCATTAGTGCCAAAACAAAAAATCCAGTAAGCGGCAGTTCTGCAGATGGAAACACCTTGTTGATGAGAGAGATCAACAGAGAATATGTCTTAATGTATAATCATTCATAATGTGATATTAAACCTCATGTGACGTGAACTATTGAGGTAGAGGTATGGAGCGCGGGAGGTGCGAGAACACATCATATATATATATAAATGGTAAATTCAGAGCTGTGAGGAGCAGAGGAGAAAGTTGTTGCCAGTTTGCAATAGATATTTTATCCTTATTTTTCCAATTTTGCAATATGGTATTAATGGCGATAAATAGAGACAAAAGTAGTCACCTAGGAGACAGAGGGCAGGATGGGGTGGTACTTTACAACTAAAATAATGTGATCATTTAAAAAGTACCTGATGAGCATGCCCAAATAGCGAGGAAGTATTTGTCCTGAGTATTGATGTTGCAATGTGTACGTGTGTTTGAGTTGGATAAACCCATTTTGAACTTTTTATGTTGTGTGCTGTGACTTCTTTGTATGACTTTATACTGTATATTTGTGTTTCTGGTCATAATAAATGTCATTTATCAGTATTGAATATTTTGGGTCAATGGACAATGTTAAGGTGTAGAGTTTTGATAGTATTTTTGGTGACCCCTCAAATTTATTGAGGTGGATTTGGTGGACTTTTGTTATTAATCTCAAATTTAATGACACTTTTTTTATTTGATGATATTGTTCTTTGCCTACGTATATTAAATGTCTTCATTCGTTCCCGTTATTCCCTTTTCTTTCCAAGTCATGTTGATGAAAGTTTGTTTTTAGTGAACTCAGGATTATTCCATAAACGTGTGTTTGGTGTTATAGTGTGACCTGCCATTGTTGACGTTCCACCTTGCTATCAATGTTGTTTTAATTACTGAATTTTGAAATAAGCTGTGATGCCAAAGAGATGAAGAAATGATCAGATCTGGACATATCTTTACATTCTGTTTGTTTTATCTTACTGTAACAGAGTTCAAGGGCAAGGAGGCGGCGAGAACCGGCTTGACAACATAAATAATATTTGAATAATTAACTTAAAAGACAAAGGAAACACACACATATGACGGACATGTCCGTAAACGGTCTCTCTCTTGTCGCACCACCGTCTGCCATCAGCCTTTTTCCCTCTCGGAGGCTTGATTAGCCTGATACGGGACCGGGTATGTATAGTCACGACCCGGCCCGCTCTCCGCCCTGTCACACTTACGTCCAGAATAAACTGAGGGTGGAAGGTGTGAGATGTCGTGCCTGTTAAGACCATCGTCTCTGCTTTGGTCACCGTTGAAGCATCCAAACGTCAGGAAATAGTCACTGAAGTTTAAGAAAGTTCCTGATCACAGCAGTGCAGGATGATAGGGGTGTCATGTTTCACTGTGGATTGTATTATGTGTGCTCAGCACATTTCAGCACGGATTGCTTGTGAGCAAGTCACAATATGATTCAAGCTTTGTAAACGCACGTTATTAAAAGATAGGGCAGTTAAAAACACTTGGACCTGACCACGAAAGCGCAAGTAAACGGGTCCATTCATGAATGTTTAATGTCATGACTGGTTGATATTTATGGTTTATGTTGCTGCTGGGCTTGAGTGAACAGTTTGACACATTCAGATGCAATGGGATGGTTGTGCGTTGTGTGTGAAACCCTGAAATTTAGTGTTGTATTGTTGTGGAGCTAGTCTTCCCATCTGATTGACTTTCAGATGTACAGTATAGTATGGCTACATTCGAGGGGCTGCATGATGTTGATAAATCTAAATGGGTGTTAACATTGAAGTTTAAAGGCACACTGAGGCCAAAACTGTGTGTTTTAGACAGAGGGCCAGAGACAGGCTGAATAATTATGACTGTTTTGGTGCAAACTAACATTATAATTCACTGTTAAGGTTAGTAAGTGCTATCATCAATGTAATGTTTACATTTTGTAGCTATACTTTTTTAGCGTTTATGGACTGGCCACATTCACTTACAATGTCTAAATTGATTTTTGTGGTCATCAACATCACACCAAAAATGCTGCTGTTTAAGTGGAACATGTATTGAATCTGAAACATTCCTTTAACCGTAACTTGTGCATGTGTTTAAGCTCACCTTCACTCATGCATGTATTGCGGCTGGCTTCAGCACCCTTATACATGAAGATCACATCCAAGACTTTGTCTTTATTGGCATCTTCAACAGCCAGGAAATCATACGTGGCTATAGAGGAGAAACATATTGAATGTTACTATTACATTTCCACAAGCAGAGGTGGACAATACATGGTCAAAAGTTTGTGAACACCCCCGTCTGATTTACACGTTTAGCTATAGAGTGCAACAGTGACCGCCCACTTTTTCAGACATCTGGGTTCCGGGAATATTTTCCCCATTAATTTCTTCCAATGAGTTTTTATAAAATCCTTCATAAAAGAGTTGTGAGCCATGAACCGAACCAACCAGCTCAGAGGAGATTCACAACATCACAAACTTTGTTTTGAGGCAAAAACAGTATTTGAAAATCGTACATAAAGACAAACGTACAAGACTGTGTACTTACCGTCTTCCATGAGGGCACGGACTACAATCCCATGAAGCACTGCGAATGATGTCATTGCATAAAAAAATAACGGGAATATATAAAACTATTGATTATAGGTTGTTGATAATAGTTATAGTAACAATATATTTTACGTTTATTGCGAAATATTCTGATATGTACAACTACAAAAGTAGTTTAAGGGTGAAGCGCGAACGACTCGATTACGTCATTCGCAGTGCATCATGGGAGTGCGTGGTTGCTCAGAGTCACGTTTCGTGGGTTTCGTTGGCAGCGGTTCTTTGATTGGTGGATATTTCTCTGCTGTACCATGGGTAATGTAGTTATTTACCATTCCGCTATCAAACAAGATTTTTAAACAATGAAGTTGAGATAACGCAGACGGACGGCTTCCACGGAAGCATTTACCATCGATAAACAACCTCGTAGCTCACGATACATTAAATCTAGAAAGTTCTTCACTTGGTGTAGGATTAAGATTTGTTTTCACTGGAATTACTGGATTTGCCAAACCGATGAATTACATTTGGCCACAGTGTATCTGTCTCACCTGCATCAGGAAATGTGCGGCTCCATGTGGACAGGTAACGCGGCCGTAAGGGGCAGGGCAGGATGAATGAAAATGCGAAGACAACAGCCAGGCACAAGAAGAGAGAGAGCAGGAACGTAGCTGTCCGCCAGCCTGTCAGGTATAGTAAGCCCAGCTTCCCAGCGCACGTTTTTTCCTTAGACATGCCCCCTTCTGCCTCTCCACCCTTCAGAGGCTCCGCCTCAAAACCACACCCTGACGCGTCCGTCATCTCAGACCAGCGAAACTCCACGCTGCTGAGGAGAGGACCAGAGGAGATACATAAGAGATAATGTTCAGCAAAATATAATCAGACAAGTTGATTAGAATCCTGAAGCAAAGGAGAGCAATTTTACATGATTACTTGTTAAATAAATAAAACAATGGATGTCAAAGATTGATCTGAGACTATAAAGTGACACAAGAGATGTAAAATTAGCACATTAAATCGGTTGCCTGGGGACAATGGTACATTTTACGGTTTAAAACTAAATTCTGCAATTGACCAATCAGTAATAAATTACACAAAAAATTCAATGTATAAAATATGTATTTTAAATTCACTTTAATGCATTTTTAAATAATAAAATTGTAGTAAAACAATACAAATATATCAATAAATTGTTACTTTATTGGAAAATAATGAATGTAATCTCTTAATTTAAACTCTGATAGACTGATAGAGTACTTGGGACGGTTACTTTTAAAAATTATTCTGCTACAGATTACAAAATACATGCTGTAAAATATCATTTGTAATGATATTTGTGTATTTTGTTAGATTACTCAAGGTCAGTAACGTAATACAAATACTTTGGATTAGTTACATAGAGTAATTTAAATATGTAATCCTGTTACATGTATTCTGTTACTCTCCAACCTCTTTTTATCACATATTGACTACAGAAAATCACTGAAATGTATAACCAAATCAAATACAAATACAGTTTGTTTTTTATTACCCAAGTCATTTTAGCATAAGCACAACCAAATGTGTACAAAATGAGTGATTGAACATGAGAGCCACGGGCCAAACAAACACCCCATTCTGGAAAATGATATTTGGATGGTAAAAACATTTCAATCACAACATCACACACAAAATAAATATCAAAATGTAAAAAAAAAACATAATTTTATGAAACAATTATTTTATGAATATGGTCACTTTTAGAACATAAAACACATTCTTAAACCTGTAATGGCATTATAAATAAAACATAGACACACTTGTAAGTACAGTTTATACAAGAACAAAATTACACTTAAAAGTCATAAATTAAAAAACATTTTAATCAAGCATTTAATGAGGTTAGAAGCTTTGATTAACCAAACTAGTCAAGTTTCACTTGTTGACCTGATAGATAGCCAGTAGATAAATGAAATGTTTTGATTAAAAAATAATTAAGTGTGATAACAACAAACCTGGTGATTGACAGCTGCTGCTTCGCGACACTTCCGCATACGGCAGATCGGCGGAGACAAAAAGAGCGAAAACGAGGAATATTTTTTGCCATGTAGATTTCATTTAATACATTTTTTGGCTTTTAAATAAAGCTTATTACAGACGATAAATTAAGTTTGAAATATATTTTAGTTTTTTGTCAAGCTCTAAAAAAATCTTTGAAAGCACATCATACATATTTGAAAGGCAGACTATAAAATATATATTTATATTTTTACTGCCTCATAATTTTGTATACCTTAATTTTACGTTCCTATTATTACTTTAAAAGTATATTTAAACTACTACTTGAATAAAATGTATAATACATTCATTTGTCCTGCTCACGGAGGTCTGTGAAAGCCCCTTCCCGCCAAAAAAAATCAAAATTATGAGATCAGATCTTATGAGGTCATCATTTTAAGATAAAAAGTCATAATTATGAGATTAAAAAGTCAAAATTAATGAGATACAAAGTCATTATTTGAGTTAAAATGTCATATGAGATAAAATAAAATAATAATAATATAAGATTCTAATTCAAAATAATGAGATGCTAAAGAAATAAAACATTTTGAGATAAAAAGTAAAACATTTTGATATAAATGAGGTAAAAGTGACAATTTTGAGATAAAAAGTCACAATTTGAAGATAAATGAGATAAAAAGTCACCATTTTGAGATAGTCAAAATTTTTAGATAAATGGGATTAAAAGTAAAAAATGTTAGAAAAAATAGATTGTCACAATTTTTAAATAAAAAGTCACAATTTGAGATAAATAGTCATCATTTTTAGATAAATGAGATAAAAAATTATCATTTTAAGATATAAAGTCCCAATTTTGAGATAAATGAGAAATCATAATTATGAGATTAAAAAGTCAAAACGATGAGATGCTAAATCATAATTTTGAGAAAGTAATTATTTGATAAAAAAAAAAATTTTTTATTATGAGACAAGCTAAATCATAAACTGAAAATTTTGAGATAAATCATAATTATGAGATGAAAAGTCATCTCATATTCAAGATTTAGTATCTTATAATTATAACTTAGTTTCTAATGATTCTGACTTTTTTTTTTTTTTATCTTAGAATTATGACATTTTATCTCTAAATGATGACGTTATTTGTCATAATCTTGATTGACCAAAACACCAGAGCCCTTCTACATATGAACTTCCATTCAGTGATGTCTATGGAAGAGATGCTTCATTACAGAATCAGCTTTATTGCCAAGTATGCTTACACATACAAGGAATTTGTCTTGGTGACAGGAGCTTCAAGTGTACAACAATACAAAAACAGCAGCAAGACAGATAATTGCTGCTGTTTTTGTATTGTTATTATGATGAACAAACTGCTTTTGCGATGAAAAAGATCACCATTTAATGAATTGACCACCTTTCCATTAATCTTCAACGTGTTTTACACTAAACAATCCTTCTGGATTGAACTATGTGTGGAGTTTACTATTATAAAATTGCTGTTTTAAAAGAGAAGAAACAGAAAATGATGTGACAGGTAGATGTCAGTTTACGGCTTTCCCCATTCGATTGTATTATATCCGCAAACTGTGACTTACTGTCGTAACATGGTGACGTTTCACACTCTGATTGGTGTATGACCCGCTTGAGTTCATTCTCTCGCTCTGTGAGTGAAGAGTGATAGACGGCGGTGAGACCTGATTCGCAGATGGGTTAACCTTCACTTTTTCCCCGCTTTTTTTTTTTTTACATTAACATCATCATTATTTTAGCGCGGAGAGTGAGTTGATCGTGTCAGGATGTCGGCCCAGGCTCAGATGAGAGCTTTGCTAGACCAGTTGATGGGAACGTCGAGGGATGGTGAGTGTTTAGCCGCGCGCTAACGGCTCTGACTGGTATTCTGAAGGCCGCGCGCTCAGATTAACCCCATCCAAATTATTGTAGCCAAATAAGAAAGCACAGATATAAAAAAGTATTTTAGAGTAATTAAATGCAGCAAAATTGCATAAGAAAATGCCTCGGTTTAATGTTTGTGTACATGCAGGGGGCGGTGACGTCATTGAGCGATGACGTCAAGACCGTGTGTACTAAGCTAATGGTAAAACTGCTTTAGTTTATTCATTTGTTTTTCATTTTAATAGACCCTTTTCTTCTTCTACAGCAGGGACAATATGCATGTAGCAGCGTGGGTATAAATATCTTTCTAAATCCCAGATGCAAGAAATATAAAAGATAATAAATGCATTTACGATTTAAAAGATGTGTACAAATGCTTATTCATATTAGAAACATATATATATATATATATATATATATATATATATATATATATATATATATATATATATATATATTAGTCAAAGCCAATGAATCGCACAATATTTTAAGATTATCGGCATTGGCCATTCCGCCCTGCGTCAAGTTTGTACTTAAAGCTACACTATGTAACTTATTTTTGTTAAAAAATGGCAAAATGTTATTAATGAGAGAGTGCAACAAAAATCCATCTTTCAAACCATGTCTGTACTCAAATAAACTTTTATAAACTTTTAATAAGATTTTTAGAGCTGTCGGGACGGACGTCATATCCGTTCACAGAAAATAAGCTCCTGCTACTGTAGCATGTGTATGGTGTGGGAGTTGCGTAGGGCTGCAACTAACGATTATTTTCATAGGATATTTACATATTTTAAAATATTTGCATTTTTAATATTATATTCAACATTCTCTGATCAAAAAAAATATTTTCTGCAGAATAGCCCCTAAAGAAAATGTGCATTGTTTTAAAGGACTTTTAGATATTTATATTTGAAAACAAGCCAAACCCCCCCCCCCCAGAAACAAATCAAAAACGTATTTTTTTTTTTCAGTGTTTAATAGGGTGAAGACTACCCTCTCTCACCTTTCTGTTCACTTCAATCTATCTTTAACTCACAAAAAACAAACTCTCTCTATTGGCAGTTTTCTTCAGGATAAGGAACACACAGTGACACATATATTATGATGCAATAAGTCGTGAGCATCACGTTATAATCTAGCTGCATTAAGCGCACGCACTTGAGTGTGCCTCAGCCGGGTGTGTTTTTTTTTTTTTCTCTCCCCAATTTGGCATGCCCAATTCCCAATGCGCTCTAAGTCGTCGTGGTGGCGTAGTGAACCACGTCAATCCGGGTGTTGGAGGACGAATCTCAGTTACCTCCACATCTGAGACAGTCAATCCGCGCATTTTATCATGTGGCTTGTTGAGCGCGTTACTGTGGAGACGTGGCATGTGTGGAGGCTTCACGCCATCCACCGCGGCATCCATGCACAACTTGCCCCACCGAGAGCGAACCACATTATAGTGACCACAAGGAGGTTACCCCATGTGACTCTACCCTCCCTAGCAACTGGGCCAATTTAATTGCTTCGGAGACTTAGGAGGCTGGAGTCATGCCCTGTGTTTGAAGAGCTCACAGAATAGGCGCTGACCGCACAGAGAAATGCCAGTTTCGGAGTTTGTAGTTATTTACATTATCTGCTTCTGTATTATTATAACTTTAATAAAGCTGAACACATTAAATATATCTGCATTAAACATGTGATGCCGGGGTGTTTCCTTTAAAGATGCTCGATGCGCAAGTTTTGCTTCAGCAGAGCGGCAGCTCCGGCTCCGCTTATTCCACAACGAGAGTGCTTCTGTATTTACTTATTTAGTACTTTTGTATAATTCCCTCATACTTTGCGATCTACATCACCTGAAGCTGTTTGGAAAGTTAGGATCTGCATCTGGACTGTGAGCTGTTTTCTTCCTCTCCTCAGTCAGGCGAGAGCGCGTGTCATCGTTGGAGTTTAATGTGATCTCATGTTACGTTAAATGAGATCAAACGACTATTCGACTATGAACATTTTGATTGACAAGTTTTTATTGTCGACGTTGCTGTAAACGTCGTCTAATCGTTTAGCGCTAGAGTAGCGTGAAGCTAAAAGGTTGTTGTCACAACGAACGATAAAAATTTACCATGGATCATTCAAAGCGAGTCCGTCATAAAACCTGAATAAACATCGGCTTGTCTTGCAGAGGTGTCGATAATTCAGAGATTTGAAAGGATTTTAAAGTGACCCAGAGATGTTTTTTTTTCTTACTCAACAAGTAAGATATTTTATTGATATGGTTTATGAACAGTTGTGTAATCGTGTGTGTGTGTGTGTGTGTGTGTAGTGAAAAACAGTAATTATACTGTAATCAGTGCATAACCTTTCACTTGCTAGCACACGTGTGTATTTTTTCTTTATAACGGCAATAGTTTATATAAATAATTTCTTTAGTCCTAGACTTGCCAAAGACATGTGAGTCTTGAAATGATGTTGACCGCTGGTTGGTAACAATGACAATCTATAAATTAGTTACTACCTTGGTCAATTTGGCCAGAATATCCTGCGGTTATTTGACCTTATCAAAGTAGCAATCGTTGTGTCTAATGTTAATGAACTTTTGTAACATCATTTATTTCAAAACGTCAATGTTTCCAATAAGTTAAAACAACAGCATAATATATGGCACTTATCGGCTCAGATGATAATCTGATGTTTTCGGATATCCTTATTTTTCTTTCTTTCATTATTTATTTGTCCATTTGCTCTGAAAAGATGTCCTGAAGTCATGTGTACACCGGTGCCTCGAACCGCATTCATCCGCGCAGAGGATTACCAAAACAACGTTCATCCGCAAGACACGTGCAGTTTTATTTTTAACCGCTAGAGGGCCAAAAGTTACATAGTGTACCTTTAAATTCAATAATATGTTCATAAAGTTGTGAATTTGTATTAATTTATATTTTTTAATACTTTAATATTGAGTATCCTAGTATATTGTTTCCCGAAATGGATGCAAACATTAAACCTGGAGGAGCATTACCAAGAAGGAATATCACTTTTTAAGTCTAAAATAAGTAAACAAAGGGGATTTGCGCAGATGCGCTTGTATGTTGAATTGAGTTTTAATTGGCTGGAAGAAATCTCAGCCCTTCGTGTGAATGAAGCGACTGTCTGTGTGAATGCTGAGATGAATTCATATGCTTCCCGTACATTTGTGTCATACAGACTGAACAATTGTGGCCCCTTTATTCTATTCATTAAGGTTTCAGTGTATCTTTGCCAGCCTACATCTGCAAGGGAGTTGCAGAAAAGCCTCATGTTCATCGAGCCGTGAGTCACAAATGCTTTTTAAAGCTGTTATGAATATGAACAAAACAATACTGTTTGCTTTCCAGCAGTAACTGTTTTACACATCACGTTAGTTGGTAACGCAGAGAGGATACGAAGCTTCTGCCCAGCGCATTTCCAACACAAATGAATTAAAAGAAATTTAAGAAAGAAAGAAAAACCAATTCCTTCGCCGACGTCTTCACTTTTACTCTTGTGTATCATTCCCAACTTCCTCATTACAGGTTTGGGCAAGAAAAGCTTTTCCCTTTAAACTTTTAGAGGCTTGGACCGCAGGATGGGTACTGAATGGGAGAAACCTCGCAGTGTGTATAAATGAACCTTTTCACTTGAGTTTTGGATTTCTTTTATTTTCATTTTTTAATCATCTTTGTGTTGGTTGCTTTGCATATGTGCATTAGATTATCCAGCAATTCTGAATGTGTGCTCACAAGGGTAATGCTCTTAAAGTTCAAAATGGCTTTCTGAAACATGACATCCCTCCCTGAAACACCTTTTATGCTCTGTAAGTTCACTTTTTATTCTATACATTAGGGCTGGGTGATATAATGGTTATCTGGATGTATTTGTGTGCATCGTTTTGCAGTCGTTCCTTGTATGAGATTGAGAGTATTAAGATGTTTTAATAATATGATTTTAAACTTCAGTTGCAAAAACGATGATGGAGTTGGTAAGTTTTATATATATTTCTGTAAACTGTTCAGTTGACGGTAAAAAAATATGTCGCTAAAAATGTTCTTATCACTGTGGATTGTTAGATTGATGCATATCAATGTTAATGATTATCTAAATGTAATTTTTTTCCCATTGTTTAGTGAAAAACCAAAGTGTAGAAAATATGCACATAAACTCAGCAATAAAAGAAACGTCCTCTTATTTTCAGCAAACTTAATATGTGTGAATATTTGTATGAACATAAACTGAACAAGTTTCACAGACATGTGACTAACCAAAATGGGGTAATGTGTCCCCGAACAAAGAGGGAGGGAGGATCAAAATGAAAAGTAACAGTCAGTATCTGGTGTGGCCACCTGTTGCATTAAGTACTGCAGTGCGTCTCCTCCTCATGGACTGCACCAGATTTGCCAGTTCTTGCTGTGAGATGATGCAGTACATCTTGGCCTAATTTTAAATATCTTACTAGTGAAAAATAACCATTATCTGATGTACATTTTCTTGATAGAAGAATATGATCGGGCCTGTACAGGTGCATGTAAAAGGGCTAGAAATAGCATTTTAGCTTAGCATAAAGCTAAATGTCCACATGTCAGTTTACACAAGGTTAACTGTTTTCTGCTGCTCCAAGAGTGTACACAACGACATCATCTGATCGTATAACATCATATCCACCTTTACACTCATAAAAGTGTGAAAGCAGCCTCTGTCTGCTCCTTTAAATATAAAACATCATGAGTGTTTCACAGCTGTTCAAACACTCCTCGGATCACCTCATTTATATGGATGTTTTCCAACAAACCGGACTGAAAATCGCAAAATTAGTTTTTTTTTAAATTATTGTTATTGAAAAGATATAAAGTCACAATGTATATGATGACGGGGCACGTTTCTAAGTAGCCCCCCCACAAAAAAATAAATCATCGGTAAAACCAAAATATATCGGTCTACCTCTAATTTCATATATATATGTAAATGAGAGAGAGAGATAATGTATGTCGTTTCTTTTAGCTGTATTGCCCAGTCCTAATGACCACGACATCACTGTAGAAAGAGACACGGAGTACATCATCCCATCTACATGGGGACTGAGAAGTCTCACGGTATGAATAACCCGTGATGAGAGACCTCCAGCCTCAAGGGCTGCTCCAGGATCAGTTATTGCCACTCTGTTTTAGACATTCATAAAAAGGAGCCAGTTAAAGAAACGGGGCCTGGGTCAGTGTGTTTACACAGTTAATCTTCTCCACTTAGTTATTTATTCATGAGTTCGTATACTTTTGTATCTTGACTGATCAAAAATGCATACTGTACACACACTCTATATACCTCAGATTCTCAAATTTCACAGCAAGGACAGACATATCTGTGACCCTTGGCTGCAAAGTTAGCAGTGTGTAGCGGCGCAGTGTGTGAGATCTTACACAATGTCAATTATGTGCTCTGTCCTTGCAGGAGATGAATCGAGACAGAGAGTTAAGTTCACAGATGAACGCGTCTGCAAATCACACCTGCTCAACTGCTGCCCGAATGACATCCTCTCTGGAACGGTGAGCGCACACTGGACTGTCCTATACAAAATGTGACACACACTGCTTGTTTATTCACCCGATTCTTCATATTGATGAGTGGCTGTGTCTTTGTAGCGCATGGACCTTGGAGATTGCTCTAAGATCCACGACCTGGCGCTGAGAGCCGACTATGAGATCGCCTCTAAAGAGACAGACCTGTTCTTTGAACTGGATGTAAGTTGCACGTCATCCAGTAGAATTCGTCTGTCGTGTTTTATTGTTTTTTTTTTTGAAAGAATGAATCTTACGTTAAGTTTGCTTTTTGGACATTCCCAAGATTTGGACACTCAAAAACACTCATTTATGCGAGTATACAGACACTATACTAGATGTCGGAGACCGTCGTTTGTTTTGGTTGATTTCATGTTTGTTCTGCGGATAGGCGGTGGATCACCTGGAATCGTTTATTGCTGACTGCGACCGCAGGACCGAGTTGGCCAAGAAACGTCTCGCTGAGACGCAGGAAGAGATCAGCGCTGAGGTTGCCCAGAAGGTAAGTAGTGTGTATGTACAGCTGGAAATCGTAAAGATTTTTAACGGTTTTGGCTCCGATTGCTCTTAGTGGTTTTATTGCATTTAGGCTACGGAGTTACCCTTGTCAACACTCAACTACGTTTTCGGAAGTACTAGAGAGGGTTCAAGTGTGGATATCAAAATCAATATGTTTGCATACGTACATGTGTTCACAGTCTGCACGTATTGTGTGTGCATATGCATCAAATGTGTCCATACAACAGTGGTTGTCAAAGTGTTGGGTGCATCCCTATTGTAAGGGGGGTGTTGAAGACTCAAAAAACATTAAAAAAAAATGTGCACGCACAATTGGCTTTTTTTTATACTTTCGTGGTGAATTTACACTGTTCCTCACAAAACACTATTGCATGGCTTCAGAAGAATTGAAAATAGTGCACGAGTGATATGGATGGCTTTTATGGTGCTTTTGGAGCTTGACATTCACAGTCACGATCCTCTCATTCTTGTGTTTCACAGATGAAAAAACATTTTGTTCGAGGAGCAAATAATGGCAGAAATTGAATTTTTTGGGAGGGCTATTATACGCATGTTAAAGCTAAAGTATGTACTTCCTGTGACACGAGCGCCACTGAACGGAATTACAAAAATAAAAATGTTTTCAAAACAGATTTCTGAATGTGGGAATTTCCCTCATCTGCTCTTTTTTCCCAACATTCAGATAGTCACTCTAAAGAAACGGAGGGATTTTCAAAGCGCCACAGAGACACAGTGTTTACAGTTTTTAAGAAATTAACCTATTAATGGCTTATATGTAGTTTTGTCTGCATATTATGCTGGAATCAGGATCTTTAAGTATCTTTGTTTTACAAGTATATAGACATTAATTACATTTATATATTATTATGCAACACGGGAATTATACAGAAAATAACAATGTAGTCCTAGTGACAAAAAGTTAATTTAGATTTTTTTTTTTTTTTTTTTTACGAAGCGTGTAACTTTTTCATTATTCAGCAAAAAAGTGACATTGAAAAAAAAATGCTTTTAATCTTTTAAAATTATCTCCCCTTTTCTCCACAATTTGGAATGCCCAATTCCAACTACTTAGTAGGTCCTCGTGGTGGCACGTTCACTCGCCTCAGTCCGGGTGATGGAGGACAAGTCTCAGTTGCCTTTGCTTCTGAGACGTCAATCCGCGCATCTGATCACGTGACTCGTTGTGCATGACACCGCGGAGACTCACAGCATGTGGAGACTCATGCTACTCTCCACGATCCACACACAACTCACCACACGCCCCATTGAGAGAACCACTAATCACCACCACGAGGAGGTTACCCCATGTGACTCTACCCTCCCTAGCAACCGGGACAATTTGGTTGCTGAGGAGACCTGGCTGGAGTCACTCGGCACGTCCTGGATTCGATCTCGCGACTCCAGGGGTGGTAGTCAGCGCCAATACTCGCTGAGCTACCCTGGGCCCCCTCAAAACAATTTTTTTATAAGTTTGAAACATTACATTTTTCTTCTTTCAGAAGAGGGTCGAGTCCCCCCCAAAAAATGTCTAGATATAAATAACTAGCCTATCTTGTGATATATGCCGTTACGTGATATCACAGAACGATTCATTTGATATAAGAATGCATTCATACCACCCTCTGTCTTTTTTCATACTGGCTTTGTGTGTTTTGTTGTCAGGCAGAAAAAGTTCACGAGTTAAACGAGGAGATCGGGAAACTCCTGGCAAAGGCTGAACAGCTCGGTGCTGAGGGAAATGTGGACGAAGCCCAGAAAATTCTACAGGAGGTCGAAAAAGTCCGAATTAGAAAGAAGGACGCAGAGGTAAGATGCAACCTCTTGGGTTTTTTCCCAAAAGACGGAGAGAATTTCTCAGTCAAGTTTTTACATTTCTTTTATTTGAAACATGTAATGTTGACTTCGTAAACATTTCTTTGTAGTGCACTCTGGATATTATGAACAGATGTTGTTAGATCCAGTTTATTTCATACTAGGTGCGTGTTTACTCAAAGCCAAGCTCAAGTTAGATCCATAGATCCTTCACCGTGTGAATGTTTTATTTGCAGGAGGAGTACAGGAACTCTATGCCTGCCTCCAGTTTCCAGCAGCAGAAGTTGCGCGTCTGTGAGGTGTGCTCCGCCTACCTGGGTCTCCATGACAACGACCGGCGCCTTGCCGACCACTTCGGTGGCAAACTTCACCTGGGCTTCATCCAGATCAGAGAGAAGTTGGAGCAGCTGAAGGTAATGGGCCAGTCCATGCCAAAACACATCTTTAACGTCTGCTGGCGGTGGTCATTTATTATTAATATTATTATTATTATTATTATTAATTTTTTTTTAGAATGGTAAACAACGTTTTTCTCTATTCCTGTATAGAAAACAGTACAAGAAAAACAGGAGAAGCGAAACCAGGAGCGACTGAAAAGGAGAGAAGAGAGGGAGAAAGAGGAGAAAATGAAGAAGCAGTGAGGATTTATGCTAATTATTTCAAGTCATGTGACCTTTGTAGGTTTGCGAGATTTCTTGTGAAATACACGAAGGAATTGAACGTCATGTCTGTCTGCTTTTTTTCTGTAGGACGAGATCACGCAGCCGAGAGCGCAAGAGGTCAGTTGCCCAAATTCACATACATTGGAAATAAGTCACATGATCAGGGTGTTGTGTTATCCTGAATTGGTTTATTTTGTGACGATGACTAGTCTGAACATTATCACACTTATAATGGCTATGAACGTGGAATATTGTTTTATTATATTAGATTAGTTTAAATATGGTTTGTTACTATAAACAAGCAAATGGCCCAGCAACAGGACAAAAACTGTGACAGTATTCATTTATATTTTTCAATATGGACTAGTTAGCTGACATGTCTTCCTCTTTTTATTTCTGTTTTTTGTGGTTCTTTAGATTTTCATGCCATGTTGTTTTAATGAAACCAAATGTCTTGTGTAGAGAGAGAGAGAGAGAGAGAGAGAGAGACACAGAGAGAGAGAGAGAGAGAGAGAGAGATTGCAAAGTGATACATGACACATGAAAGGAGCGCCAGTATTTAGGAAATCGGATGCATGAGACATTGGTCCATTATACAGTTTATTGGTCATTATTGATCATTATACAGTTTATTGGTCCATTATACAGTTTATTGGTCATTATTGATCATTATACAGTTTATTGGTCATTATTGGTCATTATACAGTTTATTGGTCATTATTGGTCATTATACAGTTTATTGGTCATTATACAGTTTATTGGTCATTATTGGTCATTATACAGTTTATTGGTCATTATTGATCATTATACAGTTTATTGGTCATTATTGGTCATTATACAGTTTATTGGTCATTATACAGTTTATTGGTCATTATTGGTCATTATACAGTTTATTGGTCATTATACAGTGTATTGGTCATTATACAGTTTATTGGTCATTATTGGTCATTATACAGTTTATTGGTCATTATACAGTTTATTGGTCATTATTGGTCATTATACAGTTTATTGGTCATTATTGGTCATTATACAGTGTATTGGTCATTATTGGTCATTATACAGTGTATTGGTCATTATTGGTCATTATACAGTTTATTGGTCATTATTGATCATTATACAGTGTATTGGTCATTATTGATCATTATACAGTTTATTGGTCATTATACAGTTTATTGGTCATTATTGATCATTATACAGTTTATTGGTCATTATACAGTTTATTGGTCATTATTGATCATTATACAGTGTATTGGTCATTATACAGTTTATTGGTCATTATTGATCATTATACAGTGTATTGGTCATTATACAGTTTATTGGTCATTATTGATCATTATACAGTGTATTGGTCATTATACAGTTTATTGGTCATTATTGATCATTATACAGTGTATTGGTCATTATACAGTTTATTGGTCATTATTGATCATTATACAGTGTATTGGTCCATTATACAGTTTATTGGTCATTATTGATCATTATACAGTGTATTGGTCATTATACAGTTTATTGGTCATTATTGGTCATTATACAGTGTATTGGTCATTATTGATCATTATACAGTTTATTGGTCATTATACAGTTTATTGGTCATTATTGATCATTATACAGTGTATTGGTCATTATTGATCATTATACAGTGTATTGGTCCATTATACAGTTTATTGGTCATTATTGATCATTATACAGTGTATTGGTCATTATACAGTTTATTGGTCATTATTGATCATTATACAGTGTATTGGTCATTATTGATCATTATACAGTTTATTGGTCATTATTGATCATTATACAGTGTATTGGTCATTATACAGTTTATTGGTCATTATTGGTCATATACAGTTTATTGGTCATTATTGATCATTATACAGTGTATTGGTCATTATACAGTGTATTGGTCATTATTGATCATTATACAGTGTATTGGTCATTATTGGTCATTATACAGTTTATTGGTCATTATTGATCATTATACAGTGTATTGGTCATTATACAGTTTATTGGTCATTATTGATCATTATACAGTGTATTGGTCATTATACAGTTTATTGGTCATTGATCATTATACAGTGTATTGGTCATTATTGGTCATTATACAGTTTATTGGTCATTATTGATCATTATACAGTTTATTGGTCATTATACAGTTTATTGGTCATTATACAGTGTATTGGTCATTATACAGTTTATTGGTCATTATTGATCATTATACAGTGTATTGGTCATTATACAGTTTATTGGTCATTATTGATCATTATACAGTTTATTGGTCATTATACAGTTTATTGGTCATTATTGATCATTATACAGTGTATTGGTCATTATACAGTTTATTGGTCATTATTGATCATTATACAGTTTATTGGTCATTATTGGTCATTATACAGTTTATTGGTCATTATACAGTGTATTGGTCATTATACAGTGTATTGGTCATTATTGATCATTATACAGTGTATTGGTCATTATACAGATTATTGGTCCTTATTGATCATTATACAGTGTATTGGTCATTATTGATCATTATACAGTTTATTGGTCATTATACAGTTTATTGGTCATTATTGATCATTATACAGTTTATTGGTCATTATACAGTTTATTGGTCATTATTGGTCATTATACAGTTTATTGGTCATTATACAGTTTATTGGTCATTATTGATCATTATACAGTTTATTGATCATTATACAGTTTATTGGTCATTATTGGTCATTATACAGTGTATTGGTCATTATACAGTTTATTGGTCATTATTGATCATTATACAGTTTATTGGTCATTATTGATCATTATACAGTTTATTGGTCATTATACAGTTTATTGGTCATTATTGATCATTATACAGTTTATTGGTCATTATACAGTTTATTGGTCATTATTGATCATTATACAGTTTATTGGTCATTATACAGTTTATTGGTCATTATTGATCATTATACAGTTTATTGGTCATTATACAGTTTATTGGTCATTATTGATCATTATACAGTGTATTGATCATTATACAGTTTATTGGTCATTATTGGTCATTATACAGTTTATTGGTCATTATTGATCATTATACAGTTTATTGGTCATTATACAGTTTATTGGTCATTATTGGTCATTATACAGTTTATTGGTCATTATTGATCATTATACAGATTATTGGTCATTATACAGTTTATTGGTCATTATTGATCATTATACAGTTTATTGGTCATTATTGATCATTATACAGATTATTGGTCATTATACAGTTTATTGGTCATTATTGGTCATTATACAGTTTATTGGTCATTATTGGTCATTATACAGTTTATTGGTCATTATACAGTTTATTGGTCATTATTGATCATTATACAGTTTATTGGTCATTATACAGTTTATTGGTCATTATTGATCATTATACAGTTTATTGGTCATTATACAGTTTATTGGTCATTATTGATCATTATACAGTGTATTGGTCATTATACAGTTTATTGGTCATTATTGATCATTATACAGTGTATTGGTCATTATACAGTTTATTGGTCATTATTGATCATTATACAGTGTATTGGTCATTATACAGTTTATTGGTCATTATTGATCATTATACAGTGTATTGGTCATTATACAGTTTATTGGTCATTATTGATCATTATACAGTGTATTGGTCCATTATACAGTTTATTGGTCATTATTGATCATTATACAGTGTATTGGTCATTATACAGTTTATTGGTCATTATTGGTCATTATACAGTGTATTGGTCATTATTGATCATTATACAGTTTATTGGTCATTATACAGTTTATTGGTCATTATTGATCATTATACAGTGTATTGGTCATTATTGATCATTATACAGTGTATTGGTCCATTATACAGTTTATTGGTCATTATTGATCATTATACAGTGTATTGGTCATTATACAGTTTATTGGTCATTATTGATCATTATACAGTGTATTGGTCATTATTGATCATTATACAGTTTATTGGTCATTATTGATCATTATACAGTGTATTGGTCATTATACAGTTTATTGGTCATTATTGGTCATATACAGTTTATTGGTCATTATTGATCATTATACAGTGTATTGGTCATTATACAGTGTATTGGTCATTATTGATCATTATACAGTGTATTGGTCATTATTGATCATTATACAGTGTATTGGTCATTATTGGTCATTATACAGTTTATTGGTCATTATTGATCATTATACAGTGTATTGGTCATTATACAGTTTATTGGTCATTATTGATCATTATACAGTGTATTGGTCATTATACAGTTTATTGGTCATTGATCATTATACAGTGTATTGGTCATTATTGGTCATTATACAGTTTATTGGTCATTATTGATCATTATACAGTTTATTGGTCATTATACAGTTTATTGGTCATTATACAGTGTATTGGTCATTATACAGTTTATTGGTCATTATTGATCATTATACAGTGTATTGGTCATTATACAGTTTATTGGTCATTATTGATCATTATACAGTTTATTGGTCATTATACAGTTTATTGGTCATTATTGATCATTATACAGTGTATTGGTCATTATACAGTTTATTGGTCATTATTGATCATTATACAGTTTATTGGTCATTATTGGTCATTATACAGTTTATTGGTCATTATACAGTGTATTGGTCATTATACAGTGTATTGGTCATTATTGATCATTATACAGTGTATTGGTCATTATACAGATTATTGGTCCTTATTGATCATTATACAGTGTATTGGTCATTATTGATCATTATACAGTTTATTGGTCATTATACAGTTTATTGGTCATTATTGATCATTATACAGTTTATTGGTCATTATACAGTTTATTGGTCATTATTGGTCATTATACAGTTTATTGGTCATTATACAGTTTATTGGTCATTATTGATCATTATACAGTTTATTGATCATTATACAGTTTATTGGTCATTATTGGTCATTATACAGTGTATTGGTCATTATACAGTTTATTGGTCATTATTGATCATTATACAGTTTATTGGTCATTATTGATCATTATACAGTTTATTGGTCATTATACAGTTTATTGGTCATTATTGATCATTATACAGTTTATTGGTCATTATACAGTTTATTGGTCATTATTGATCATTATACAGTTTATTGGTCATTATACAGTTTATTGGTCATTATTGATCATTATACAGTTTATTGGTCATTATACAGTTTATTGGTCATTATTGATCATTATACAGTGTATTGATCATTATACAGTTTATTGGTCATTATTGGTCATTATACAGTTTATTGGTCATTATTGATCATTATACAGTTTATTGGTCATTATACAGTTTATTGGTCATTATTGGTCATTATACAGTTTATTGGTCATTATTGATCATTATACAGATTATTGGTCATTATACAGTTTATTGGTCATTATTGATCATTATACAGTTTATTGGTCATTATACAGTTTATTGGTCATTATTGGTCATTATACAGTTTATTGGTCATTATTGATCATTATACAGTTTATTGGTCATTATACAGTTTATTGGTCATTATTGGTCATTATACAGTTTATTGGTCATTATTGATCATTATACAGATTATTGGTCATTATACAGTTTATTGGTCATTATTGATCATTATACAGTTTATTGGTCATTATACAGTTTATTGGTCATTATTGGTCATTGTACAGTTTATTGGTCATTATTGATCATTATACAGTTTATTGGTCATTATTGATCATTATACAGTTTATTGGTCATTATTGGTCATTATACAGTTTATTGGTCATTATACAGTGTATTGGTCATTATACAGTTTATTGGTCATTATACAGTTTATTGGTCATTATTGGTCATTGTACAGTTTATTGGTCATTATTGATCATTATACAGTTTATTGATCATTATACAGTTTATTGGTCATTATTGGTCATTATACAGTTTATTGGTCATTATTGATCATTATACAGTTTATTGGTCATTATTGGTCATTATACAGTTTATTGGTCATTATACAGTGTATTGGTCATTATACAGTTTATTGGTCATTATACAGTTTATTGGTCATTATTGGTCATTGTACAGTTTATTGGTCATTATTGATCATTATACAGTTTATTGATCATTATACAGTTTATTGGTCATTATTGGTCATTATACAGTTTATTGGTCATTATTGATCATTATACAGTTTATTGGTCATTATTGATCATTATACAGTTTATTGGTCATTATTGGTCATTATACAGTTTATTGGTCATTATTGATCATTATACAGTTTATTGGTCATTATACAGTTTGTTGGTCATTATACAGTTTATTGGTCATTATTGATCATTATACAGTTTATTGGTCATTATACAGTTTATTGGTCATTATTGATCATTATACAGTTTATTGGTCATTATTGATCATTATAAGGTTTATTGGTCATTATACAAAAATGTTATTGCCCACTTTGTGCTGGGATTGACCTGGCAGAAGCACGTATTCCAGAGAGCTGTGTAATAAATGTCAGTATAACATTCATAATCAATGTTTATGTCAACTTGTGTTTTTGTGGTGGTTAATACAGTAGGTAAAGATGCAAATCAAGTGGAAGAGTTTTAATAGGAGCACTGTAAAACTATGTTGTCTTTAGATCGAGGGTAAAAGAGTTGGTTTTCTCTGAATGACACGTTACAAAATGAATTCAAATAGTTTGTGCCCGGCATTTTTCTTTAATAGTGTTTCCTGTTGGTCTAGTTCTCGTGACCATGATCGCGAGCGCAGGGGCAAACGTTCCCGCTCTGCGTCACGCGAGAAGAGGCGTTCTCGCTCTAAAGAGCGCGATAGACGCCGACGGCACCGATCCCGCTCCAGATCTCGCTCACGGCACAGCCGAGAACAGTCACACAAGTGAGTGTTGCGCATCAGTGTTAAAAAAAAGCAATCTCGCAGGCAATCCGATGTTTTGTGTGCTTAAAGTGTTTGAACACAAACACACTCAGTTTTCTGCATTACCCTGTTGTAACAGTTAATGCGTGTTTCAGATCTTCACGGGACCGTGATCGCGAGCGTGACCGCAAGCACGGTTCATCTGAGCGGCGATCAGACGGGCTGAATGGGAGGACGGAATCTCGTCGCCATGACGACAGAGAGGCTGGAGAAATCTGAATCATCTCACTCCACATAACGTTCACATACATAATGCACACTTTTATATTTATCGCATTGAGCTTCGTATGTGGTAAACTGCCCATTCCCTGTTTCATCAAAGACTTTGTCTCCAATATCAAAACTGAACAAAACCTGTTTTAGCCAGTGTCCAGCAAAAGAGTGTGTGTATGTGTGCGTGCGCTATTTTTACGTATTGTTTTTTTTGTTTGTCCTGAGTGGATGTGTGCATGTTGAAGGAAGCTCATTCTATTTAAAAGCTGTTCTGAGCTCAGTTTTAATGCCCCTTTAAATATAGCTGCAGTTTTCCCCATAGAAAGAGGCTGAGTCCATTCACTCTCTTTATATCTGTAGCAGTGGAGTAGACATTTAATCAATCTAAAGACAGAAATCCTTGACTGCATATTGTTTCAGATTTACAATGTACACAAACTTTTGTAATGCAGTTCAGATTCACGTTGTCCTCTTGCATTAAATGGTTTTATGAATTGAAGTGGAATTTGAATGGTCATTACTGAGGGCTATTATCTAATTGTTGAACTCTGGAGGTGTCAAGTCACTTTTACTGTTTTGTCCTTTCTTTATGAATAAAAAAGCAAATTGCTTGCATACTTGTTCTCTGAGCTATTTTCTTTGCATTGAAAGTTAGAGCTACAGTATACATTTTATTCATCCCTTAACCTATGCAACATGCCTGTATTTGGGTATTAAAAATGTGGCACCCTTTATTAATTTCTTATATATATTGTAATTTGTATGTATAAAAATTGCAACAAAATCTGTAACTTAAAACTGGATGTCACTGTTATTTTTCAAAATGGCATCTTCCTCTGTTTTTACAGTGATGTCACAAAACTCAGTAATATTAATCCAAAACCATTATTTTTCTCATTTAACTATATAATAAACATATTTTGACATCTGTATAAATGTTATAATATTGTTCAGCAAACTTGACATGTAGAACAGCATTGCACGTGCAAAGCCAGCACATGTGCTAGTAACATTTATTGTATGTTTGTGATTTTATTGTTTTAACTATTGTACAGTAACTTTAAAACTTTACAGTACAGAAATGCCAAAACATGACAGGTCATTGATTGGGGAAAGTCTATTGCTATGGTTGGAATTTTTATGAAAGCATCTGCCATATCCATAATATATTTGTCTGTCTGAACAAACTGTTACATTCAATGTTACATTTATACCCATAATGAAACCCATAAAAACGGCAATATTTGATCCCAGTGTCATTAAAGCATAAAATCATGAATTCTATGATATTATGCTTTTATTCCAGAGCCCTGGATTCAAAATTTAACCAGATGGCACCATTTTTCTCGTTTAGCCTGTGGAGCAAATGCAAGCTTTTTTCATATTTTCTGTTTTCTGTATTATAGAGCACTGCAGGCCAATTCAATAAATGATGCACCTAAAATTGTGTGGGTGTGTTAGCATGGATATCAGAGTGTGTATTGAAAAGTGTGTGTGTGTGTGTGTGTGTGTGTGAAGAACAACAGTGGCATTATGTAAACAAACTGGCATTTAAAGGGTTAAAATCCTGAAAATGAATGAATATTTGGTTCTTATGATCAGGACTGATGTTTGTTAAAAAATTTAAGTCTGTTAAAGTTGAAAATAATATTAGTATATAATATTGTTATGGTAGTTTTTTGACGTGGACATTTTTATCCTAAGGTCTTCAGTGTATGTTTGTGCTTTTTTTTAATTTATTTATTTATCTGACACTGCACAAAAAAATAATAATAATAATGCATCAGAATCAATTAAATATAATTATTTTTTGTGATTTTTATTTTATTTGACAGTTTATTGACACGGACATTTTTGTCCTCTATTGACCTTTGAGTAACTTTTTTAAATTGACGCACAAGGGTTACATTTATTACATGTATTTTTATTTGTTCCTATTTATTTTTGATATTTAATGTGATTTCACCACGTCGACGATACGCGTCATCACGCTGGGTGATGTTGGTCGTCACGTCCTGTGACATCAACATGACGCCATAGTCAAAACAACGAAACATGATGCTAGCGCCTCGCACACGCGAATAAAATGTCTGGATTGTAACGATCGCCAGTGAACACCCCAGATATTTCTCATCTTAAAGTCATGATTGTGTCGGACTATGAGTTTGGCAGCGTTTAAATCGGGATACATGATGAAAAACTGATCATAACTGCATCAGTGTCGCTACCGGTTTGCTAACGACAGTCGTCAGTACAGCAGTCAAACCCGGTACGCGTGAATTAATGTTTATATTTCATTTAAATATACATTTTAAAACGCAGATAGTGGTTATTCTTGCCAATGGGCTCATTTAAATAGATTTTGAGCTTGTAAAGTGGCTGTAGACTTCCAAATGTTCCAGTCACATGTAAATCATTAGAGTAAATCATTTAAGTATGTATTTACTTGACATTGATACTGAACTTAATGAATTATATGCTAATTACATTGCTAAAGGACTTCTGAATCAGTAGAGTAGTCTTGTAGTTCATATGTGTGTAGTATGTGTTACTGCTGTCTACATACCTGTAGTATGTGTTACTGTAGTTCTTATGAAGTATGTGCTACCGTAGTAACTATACATGTATCACTTTAGTGAAGATGTGCATGTGACATGTCACTGTAGTCTTCATGTATGTATTAAGCATTACTGTACTCTGCATGCATATTATGTAGGCAATGTATTATTGTTTGTGTAATATGTGTGATTTGACGTGTCCCTGCAGTGTGAGAGGTTTGCTTTAGGCAGGCATCTGGGTTCCCGGGAGAGGCCGGTGCTCACCGAAGAGACGGGGAACAGGATCGGTAAGCAGGGGGGAGCGGCCACCGCAGAACCCGTTGAGAAGATGGCGAGCAGCCCGGAGAAAAGCTCCTCGGCACAGGAGCTCAAGGAACAGGGCAACCGCCTGTTCCTCAGCCGCAAATACCAGGAGGCCGCAACCTGCTACAGCAAAGCCATTGTGAGTAGAGTAACGCAGTAAAGCACAGCAGTCGTGTTTTGGAAGTTAAAATCCCACTAATTTACTCCAAAGATGAACTGACTCACCTCAATCCGGGTGGTGGAGGACGAATCTCAGTTGCCTCCGTGTCTGAGACTGTCAATACGTGCATCTTATTACGTGGCTTGTTGAGCGTGTTACCACGGAGATGTAGTGCGTGTGGAGGCTTCACGCTATTCACCGCGGCATACACGCACAACTCACCACACGCCCCACCGAGAGCGAGAACCATTGACCAAAACTAATGTTTACCCAAAAGAGAGACATTTTATATTTGATGTATGATGACAAAATAAAAGTTGTTTAAGCCTTAAAAGAAAATCACATAACCCTATTTTATTATTTGATTTATATATTTGAAGTTAAATGTGTAAAAATGACTTCTTAAGGTAAATAAATACGCACAGACCTAAAGAAATATGACAGTGTATATGACAATAGTCATGAAAGCCGTAAAAGAGACAATTAATTATCATAATCGCAATTATTTGTTTACAATTTTCATAATCGTGGTAGCCCTACTGATACTGATATTTTGTCATTAGATGACTTGCTTAAAAAATTTATTATGAGGTACTAAAGTGAGAGGTACTTTTTACTGTTCCTATAATAAATATTGTCCAGTGCATAAATATAATTTTCAAAATCTGCTGGTTTCAAAGAGTTTTGGATGGTTTCCCTAATCATGTAGCCTATAGTTAAGTGGCACTTTCACAACTGTCACGTCTGTTTATGAGGTTTTTTCAGCCTTAACGTGAGAATGAGAAAGAATATAAGTAAACAATTACATGTTCTTCGGCGTGCCAACCCTTCTACATAGTGTTGCTATTATTATGTATGGAATATGTACTGTAAATCTACAGCTTACATTAAAAAAATCTAACTTTACTGTGCACTTTACTGAACGTACTTCTGTTGTGATGTTTGCAGAACCGGAATCCCTCGGTGGCCGTGTATTACACTAACAGAGCACTATGCTACGTGAAGCTACAGCAACATAACAAGGCATTGGCCGATTGTAAACATGCCCTCGAGCTTGACAGCCAATCAGTGAAGGCGCACTTTTTCCTGGGTCAATGTCAGCTTGAGATGGAGAATTATGAAGAGGCCATTGGCAACCTACAGAGAGGTATACACACACACACACACACACACACACACACACTCTCACACTTGGGCTGCACAATTGATCAAATAAATGATCGAGATTACAATTACAGCTGTCACTATTAACTAATCGTGAAAAATGAGGGCCAATGTAAAGTTGATTGATTAGGCACGATCTTCATTTACTGATAAAACCGCTATAAAGTCATTCAGAAACCGTTTTCAGCTTGTTTTGGATGTGTGGCCTACAAAATAAATATGGCATGCTGTTGATCCACCCAAAATAAATATTTTGATGTGAATTGCATTCATCAAAATTTATCGGAATTACAGTATCAACAAAAATATTCGACAATTACTTAGATGACCTGTCATCTACAATAAATCATTTCTTTAGAAAATAGAAATACAGAATATTTAGATTTAGGAGATCACACATTTGTATTTCATACAGCTGTTCCTCACCCTGATGTTGGGTTAACCAAACTATTTTGATCAAGTAAATTATTGACTGATTTGATGGTGGTGCAGCGGTTAGCACTGTCGCCTCACAGCAAGAAGGTCGTGGGTTCAAACCCCGGTTGCCCCGGCCTTTCTGTGTGGAGTTTGCGTGTTCTCCCCGTGTCTGCGTGGGTTCTCTCCGGGTGCTCCGGCTTCCTTCCACCATCCAAAGACATGCAGGCTAGGTTAATTGATGTCTCCAAAAATTATCCTAGGTGTGGATGTGAGTGTGAGTGGTTGTCTGTCTATGTGTGGCCCTGCGATGGACTGGCGACCTGTCCAGGGTGTACCCCGCCTTTCGCCCAATGTTAGCTGGGATAGGCTCCACCCCCCCCCCCCCCCCCCCCCGCGACCCTGTACACAGGATAAGCGGTTGACGATGGATGGAAGACATTTTGGCTTCCCTTAAGTAAAAACAATAAATTAGGCATTTCTTTGGGGTTTTATGTTTTTTAGATCTTATTTACAAATACATTTCTCAAGTTCACCGTTCATTTGCATAATGCAAATATGCAAATGAGCTAATTTATGTAACTTAACTACAGTAAAAACCTAGTTGAAACAACGAAAATATGAGAATATATCATGTATTGGAGCCACATTGCAGCCGTCTGGTGAAAAAATGGAAATAAAATGACTTAAATCATGTAATGACAATAATAGCCAGTAGATGGCTGCAGTGCTCGATTACATTTAATTACAAAGTTACTAAAGCATTTGGATATATATTTCTACATTATCAAACTATTGTTTGTGGGTGTGCTTTCTTTCTTCCATGGAACATAATAGACGATTGTTATTGTTCGTTCACATACAACGCGAACTGAGCATTTTGCGGGGCACGATTACATACAAAGTCAATGCAAAGATGCAAATAGGCGCGAATGGCGCAACTTGAACTCTCAAAATCATTTCATTCACGTAAAAATTAGCATGTCGCTTTGTCTCTAAAGCCTATCAGCATTGAGATTGTCCGGTTATCACTGTTGTACTGACGTAGTAGCAGAAGAAGAAATCTGGAAAAATGGATGAATTGTTGTAGCGGTGTGTGGGCACCCGGAATTGTATGATACAACGTCATATATGTACAGAGACCGGACGAAAGAAGACATTGCTTGGAGGAAAGTGAGCGAGGAAGTTGGACTACCTGGTAAGTTCTGAAAATATGCGCGTCTGCTTGATTCTAGCGATTGGTTGTACTTCACTATGAACCAAGTGGTAGAAGCCCCGCCTCCTGTCCTTTTCCGGAAGAGAAGCGGGAATACTCGCTTGTTCGCGTTACTCGTGCGAATGTGAGTTTAAACACAAATGTGTAATCCAAGTAATGCAAGGTGAAAGTTTTCTTCGTGTTGTATGTGAACGCACCATTAGACAGAATGTTAACCTCAGTCACCATTCACTTTCATTGCACCTTTTTTATACAACTGTCAGTCTCTAACATTCTGCTAATAAATTGTGTTCCACGAAAGAAAGAAAGTCATATGGGTTTGGAACTACAAGATGACAGATGATTTATTTTTTAGTTTTGAACTCTTTTACATTTGTGTTATTTTATAGTTTTGATGATTTTATTATTATTCAATAATGTGTGTTCAAACGTTTGACTGACAGCTGTTCCACATCAGTGTGATGAAATTGTTCTGAGAAACAGTCACAGACACGTTTAACTTTCCTTGACGTCATCTGCTATTTTTCAGCCTACAACTTGGCGAAGGAACAGCGTCTGAATTTTGGCGACGATATCCCGAGTGCTCTTCGCATTGCCAAGAAAAAACGCTGGAACAGCATAGAAGAGAAGCGAATCAACCAAGAAAACGACCTGCACGCTTATCTCAGCAAACTCATCCTCGCTGAGAAAGAGAGGTGACCGTAAATCTGCCAGTCGTGTCTGTCTTTGTGGTAATGATGATTTTGAAATGAGTGTTTTAATATCTTTTATCTGTTTAATTGTGTTTTTAGAGAGATGGAGGACTCCAGATTTAAACAGTCAGAGGACAGTCAGAACGGAAGCGAGATTAGCAAGATCAAATCCAAACACGTGAGATACATTCATAGAAATTAATTCTAACACATTCGTGTTTTTTTGGTGGAAAGTTGTGCTGGTTTGAGTGTTTGCATGTACTGTGCGTTTTTTTTTTTTTTCTCTCCAATTTGGAATTCCCAATTCCCAATGCGCTCCAGGTCCTCGTGGTGGCGTAGTGACTCGCCTCAATCCGGGTGAGATCGTCAATCCGCGCATTTTATCACGTGGCTTGTTGAGCGCGTTACCGCAGAGACGTAGTACGTGTGGAGGCTTCACGCTTTTCTCCGCGGCATCCACACACAACTCACCACACGCCCCACCGAGAGCGAGAACCACATTATAGTGACCACGAGGAGGTTACCCCATGTGACTCTACCCTCCCTAGCAACTGGGACAATTTGGTTGCTTAGGAAGCCTGACTGGAGTCACTCAGCACATCCTGGATTCAAACTCACGACTCCAGGGATGATAGTCAGCGTCAATAACCGCTGAGCTACCCAGACCCCCTTGTACTGTGCAGGTTTGATGCAGTTTGAGAAAACTAAATCTATCGTTGTGAGACGAGTAAAGAGCGCTGTTGCGTAAATCTACATTCTGAGTGTCATCCACACAAATGAACTAACTTAATAATTAGAGGTCAGCCGATAGTGCATTTTGCAGATATCGATAACTAAGGTGGTGGAAAAGGCTGATAGCTGATTAATCAGCCCGTTAGTTAAAAAAAAGAAAGAAGCAGCTTTGGTGCATAACGATGGACTTTTAATTATAAACAAGCCTGAAATACACCGGGACTCTTATTTTGAAATGTCTGTGCTTCCAGCTCACACAAACACACAAGAGAAACAAAACATGCACTCTCACATACATCTACAATGCATTACAACAGAAACACGTGAACATTTGTCATATGGACTAATAAATACTGATCAGCAGTAGATAATCAATGATCACTTCTCTGTTGTCATGTTTTTTTATTTATTTATGTGCATTAATAATCATTAATTAGTTTTGAGTCTTGGCTCTGTTGCATTATTCTATATGTAAATATTAACCAAATTAAGTTTTTGTAGTCTATGTTTTCACCAGATGATGGTTTTGTCTATAGAGGAACACCTGAGGAAATAATAATAATAATAATAATAATAATAATAATAATATCAGCATCTATTGTGTCATTTTAAGCAAATAACCGATAGTTACAAAAAGCAACTATCAGCACTGATTAATGGGTAACACCAATATATAGGTTGAACTCTATTACTAATTATTACATTTTTTTTAAACTGAACGCGTTTACAAGTTAACTATGAAAAGATGCAATTAATCACGATTCACTATTTGTATCGATTCACAGCCCTTTCATTTCCTGTGCTCTGTGTAGGATAAATACTTGATGGACATGGATGAGCTCTTCTCTCAAGTAGACGAAAAGAGGAAGGTAAAGAGATCATGTGAAGAAATGTGATAAATCTTTAAAGAGGTTTTGGTAAAAAATGTATCTAATATTTCAGGAAACATTAGATGATATTACTAATCAATGTTTGGAATCTATTTCATTATAGTTAATACATTAGCTTTCATTTTATGGACCAAATTTCACAGGGGGCCACAAGGGGGCGCTAGTGGGTCAGCAGAATATTCCAAACATGTAGGGAAAAAAGGTTTGACATTACTGAATCCCACACAGTAAAATTGGGTCTTTATATTTTTAAAAGGGGGAGGGGCGCCCTTGTATAAAACATCATATTTGAGGGTCCTTGGAATAACTGGAATTTTCTGATTCACGAATATTTCTATTCCTGTCATTCCAATTCAAACCATAACTCATTTATTTGAAATTCACGCTCATGAATTGAAGTTGAGACAACTGTGTTAAACGATAAGATTCTTTAAAAGAAATATTACGTGTCTGTGTCTGCAGAAGCGAGAGATCCCAGACTACTTGTGTGGAAAGATCAGTTTTGAGCTCATGAGAGAACCCTGCATTACGCCCAGCGGCATAACCTACGACCGCAAGGACATAGAGGAGCATCTACAGGTGTGCACAGAGTCTCGACCTTTACCCTTCTTACATTTCCAGGTTTAGGTTTGGTATGTGGACGTCTATATGTCTATAGCAGTGAATGGGAGACCACAGGAAGTATTATTTTTGCATTCCTGTTTTCTCCAACAGCAAAAGAAAAAATCCAAATTTTTTTCGCTCCACGACTTTCCTAAAGAGAAAAAATAGAGAGAGATGGATTATGACAGTCAGAGGAGAGAAAGATGCCGAATTGATGTCACTCCCTCAACAGGTGTATTTGATAGCCCATCACAGCAGTGCTGACTTGTGTTTTATTCACACCAGAGTACTTTAACATGAAGAATCATGTTATAAATCTACACTTAATTAAAATTGATTGAAATAGTTGAAATTGAAAATATGAAAACGTTGGCTAGATTTACACGGATAAATAAGGTGAAAATGCATCATCACAGTCTGTGAAGCTGGTCTTGTCCGTATTTGGACATTATTCTCATTATTTATGCCATCACAAATGTGGATGACTTTCTTTCATTTGCGGAACATAATTTAAGATATTTAGAAGAATATTTAATCTCTGCAGGTCCATACAATGCAAGTCAATGGTGACCAGAACTTTGAAGGTCCAAAAAGCACATAAAGAAAACATAAATGTATTCCGTTAGACTCTAGTGGTTAAATCCATGTCTTCTGAAGTGATAATGATAGGTGTGGGTAAACAACCGATCAATATTTAAGACCTTTTTTGCTATAAATATGCACAAAGAATGCGAATAGCCAAAGAAAAAAGGTGAACTCTTAGGAAGGCTGTTTGAACGTAGATTTATTGTAAAAAATGGACTTGTATATTGATCTGTTTCTCACCCACACCAATAATATCACTTCTGAAGACATGGATTTAACCACTGGAGTCTTACGGAATACATTTATGTTTTCTTTATGTGCTTTTTCAGCTTTAAAGTTTTGGTCACCATTCACTTGCATTGTAAGAACCTACAGAGCTGAAATATATTTCTAAATATCTTAATTTGTGTTCTGCAGATGAAAGAAAGTCACACATATATGGGATGGCATGAGGGTGAGTAAATGATATGAAAATGATCATTTTTATGTGAACTACCCCTTTAAGTTGCTGTAAATTTGGCATCTTCTCTCTTCAGAAAGTGTTTAATCCACTGCTCTCTATTTTTTTTTATAAGCGTAATAGTGGATTACTCTGCTATTGTTTACTAAATTAGGAATGTCTTTAAAAGATGCAGACAAGTGGAGTGATAAAACGGAAAAGTCTCGGTGCTGTTTTACTAAATATCAGCAGTCTTGGAATGCCTTTTTCAATCAGATTCAAGGACCGAAACTGTTGTGTCATCACAAATAAAGCTGCAAGAGCAGTCAAATCTTTGATATTTTTTCTCTCGCTCTCTCTTTAGCGTGTCGGTCATTTTGACCCGGTCACCCGCAGCCCACTGACACAAGATCAGCTGATTCCCAATCTGGCCATGAAGGAAGTGATCGATGCTTTCATTCAGGAGAACGGCTGGGTGGAAGACTACTAAACACACACACACACACACACACACTCGAACAGACTGTAGCAGAGTTCTCCGATACACAGAATGAATGAATTCCTCCCCTGTATGTTCATGCACTTTAATCTGTGGAGTTTTGCTTCAGAATATCGTCCCTATAGAGGCCACCGGCCTCAGGTCACCTCGCTGTCCATCTGTCGGTCTCTCTTTCAAACTCTTTCAGATCAACGCTGGGCTCTCGGATGGGATCAAACTGGAGATGATATGAATTATTTTACCCATGCTCTCTCATCTTGACTTAAAGGGAAATTTCAACCAAAAAAAATGCACATTTTGTCATCATTTACTCACCCTCATGTCGTATTTACTAGTTTCGGTTTGTCATTTAAGGAAAGTTGATGTTGATTTATTCTACCGAGCTCCAAAAATAACACAGTGACATCATAAAAATGGCCCATATGACTTGAACGCTATAGTCATACACTAGCTTTGTGTGAGGAACAGACCGAAATTGAAGGCATTAATCGACCTCGCCTTTCGACGTTGGTATTGCCGAATATGCCGTCGTGTGATATCACAAACCAAAGGCTTTTGGCATCAGTGATGTCAGACCTGGTGTGATGCGTTCTAAGGCGCCATTGTTGAATCGAAAACAAATGCAATTGAGATTTGAGCGCAGTGGCGTAAAGGAAGATTTTCAGTGAATAACTATTAATATATCAGTCTGGTTTTCGCACAAAGCTATCGTATTGCTTCAGAAGACTTGAAATATAGTGTACACGTCGTATGGAGTACTTCTGTGATCACTTTTATGATGTTTTTTTAGTGCTTCGTTTAAATCCACTTTCCTTATGCAAACAAATACTCAAGCAGTACGGAAAAGAGCAGCTCGGACATCATGCTAAGTATCTCAACATACTACAATGAAATACAATGAAAATAATACATGATGACGGTGAGTAAATGATAATAGAATTGTCATTTTTGGATGGACTATCCCTTTAAGAGACATGTCCAATTATCCCTTTCCATAGATTTTTGTTCAGATGTTTGACACTTTCATTTGATCAGTTTAAAACATCGGCTAAAGTTGCTGTCACTGGGTTCAACAGTTAAGCGGTTGAATAATTCTACTGTTTAAAGCAATAGACAATGCTGTAATTTCATTATTTGGAATTATAATTATAAACATCATTAATGAGACACTCATTAAGAAGAGGAAACGTCATCGTTACACAAGTTGGTGTGTGTGTATATTTGTGTGTGTGTGTGTGTGTGTGTGTGTGAGAGAGAGAGAGTTTATTCTTTAGGGGCTACGAGTCACTATAGATATCTATATGCAGAATGAATGCGCTATGCGAGTGTAAAAAGGTCTAACATGTAGAATGTTTCTAAGATACGTCTAAAGCTTGGGTTAGGGCAGGATGATGATTCTAAAGTTTTGTAATGAGCGTGTAATCCACAACATGTATCCTGACTTTCATTCATCTGCTGGCAGCCAATCAAAACAAACTGAGAATCTGTGACATAAAGATGACATCATCATTGTTATGGTGTATAATACGTTTATTCTAACTTTGTGTCTGTGTTAAAGAGAGAGGTAAGTGATCAGACTTTTTTTTTTTTAAAACTTTGAATTTAGTTTTCTGTCAGACAGTCACACAGGCATACATACACGTTTCCTGTGTAGTATCAGTATTTTTATGGTCAGACAACCCTTGCTAGTAGCTGGATATTATGGTTCCAGATCTGTTCATCTGGCTCAGTTCAGAATATTACTGAGGTGTAACTTATTTAGGTTTGATGCATGAAAAATAAATGTTTTTATTATTATTATTATTATTATTATTATTATTATTATTTATTTTTTTTATGAAATGTGTTGAATTGAGGCTTATTCTTTGCACACATCAAGCCTTTGTGGTGTTTCAAAGTTGTAGTTATGATCCCAAAAAAGCTAATTAGATTCCTGTAGCCCAACTCTGATAATGGGTATACCTTAGATGCACTATAAGACACATTGGGAAAGCATCTGGCAAATGAATTATCCAAAAGAGTAAATTTGGTAGATGGACGTTTTTTTAGGCGCCGTGTCAAATTAAAAAGAAGTTCAACTTTTAGCGTCCTTCTAGCTTTTTTTAGAACAAAAATTTCAATTTACAAAAAAATCGCTTTAATTTACAGACTCCAGTGGGATGTCAATTTATTCATTTAAGTTAATGGTGATGGGTATCAGTTATATTTTGATACAAGATTTGTAAGTCTGTGATTAGCTATGCTAGTTGACTTTCATCACAACAGGGACTAAAAATTGTTCAAGAAACGAAAACTGAAAATGAATAAAAAATGTAGTATAATGTAACCAAAAACAAGAACAAATCCCTTTCAATCGTTCCGGAGTGATAACTTTATTTTTTATATGCTGGTAACTAATAAACAATTCATTTTGTTCTGATCATTTTTTTTATGTAACCCAAGACTTATCAGAGTAAATTATTGGAGTTACACCTCTTGCTGTTGCCCAAAAAAAAGGTGTTTCACTCTTTTAAATGGAACATGATGAGCATGTGCTTTGATTCTGAAGGCAACTGCTGCATCACACATCTCTTTGCCTAATTGCAAGTTATAGATGAAGTCTTTCATGACATGCTGCTGAAGACCTTTTTGGCAACTATATACAGTGGCAAAGAAAAGTATGTGAACCCTTTGGAAATGGCTGGTTTTCTGAATTAATTGGTAATAAAATGTGATCTCATCCTTATCAAATTCACAAGTATAAACAAACACAATATGTTAAAGCTAACAACACACAAACAATTATAATCTTTCATGCCCATTAAACAGTGACAGTGCTCTGGAAAAAGTAAGTGAACCCTTGGATTTAATAACTGGTCGATCCTCCTTTGGCAGCAATAACCTCAAGCAAGCGTTTCCGGTAGCTGCATATTAGACCTGCACAACGTTCATTTTTGAACCATTCTTCCTTAAACTGCTTCAACTCAAACATATTCTTGGGATGTCTGGTGTCTCTTGAGCATCTCTATTGGGTTCAGCTCTGGGCTCTGACTGGGACACTCCAAAAGATGGGTTTTCTTTTTTGTAACCATTCTGTAGTGGATTTACTTCGATGTTTAAGGTCATTGTCCTGCTACAAATAGCAAAGCTATTAGCTTAACTACATTTCTGAATAGTGAGGTGGTAGTTTCGCTAGTTTTTAAATCAATTAGCTTTTCAGTAGTGAAGCTATATTTTTGACAAGGTAGCAGCATAGCATTGAGAAAAGCTACAACGATTCACACATGATAGGAACAGTCTGAATCGGTTTTGCGATTCAATCTGAATGCCTCAGAAAGCTGCTGAATCATTTGTGTGCGCTTTCACTTGCCAATAAGCTCATGGAGTATTTTATAACATGGAAAATAAAGATAACGCTGGTTGCAGTGGATCTACAATCAATGGAAACAAATCCTGAAAATGCTTCCTTTCATTTGCCAGTGATGAAGATCTTAATAAAGTTCAACATGTTTGCAGCTTGTAAACAACTTCTGCAGGTAAATACATTTTCCAACCAAAAGAGAATCAAAACACATATTAGTGTACACAAAAACACATAAAAAGTACCATGACATTACCATGTTTTTTGGACATGAACCATTACCAGGACGTACTATGTTAATACAATGGTAGACTATATGAATATGGTAATCATAGACCAATTTAACTGGTAGTAACATGATAGTCTTTTAAGCACTTTTAAGCAACATGTAAATACAGAATGGCACATAAATATGGTAATTATATATTAAAGTCAGGGCCATAGCTAGTGGGGTGACAGGTGGTAACGATTCTAGGGCCCCTCACATCCAGGGGGGCCCCACAACAACTTCTAAACCATATTTTTTAATAGCAATTTACAGTCAGGAGGCCCAGAATACCTTGCTATGGCCTTGATCAAAGTACCATGGTATTACCATCTGATACCATCAGTAATCACATTGTTATTGTCCAGATGTGCTCTCACACACACACACACACACACACACACACACAAGAAACATGGCCTCTGATGATATATCCTGTTTTTCTGTATTGTATAGATGAATATATAGATGAGAAGTATTCTGTATGTACACAGTTTTTATACAGGAATGTGCAAATGAAATTGTTTAAATGGGCATGTGTTTGCAGAGGAAGAAGAATATATCTGAATTTATTTTATTTTTTTCATACTGACACGTTTGTGGAGGTAGCAGTATAAATATGAAAAATAAAATGTATAAATGGTGACTTTATATATTGAATGCATGGATTTGTAGCATGTCTAAATATGAATTTACATGTTTTATGGTTTTGTTTGTTACGTGCACATACTGGTACGTATTGCACCATACTTGTATACTGTATTGCACTAAACTGTAATATACTGTACCATGGCTTTGATAAACATAATTTGAATAAGTTTTTTAGGTGCTTTGTCTATGACGGTACGCTCTGAAATGTAGCAAGTTACTTTTGGTGTGTAACTTGTTGTGTAACTTGCTACTCTCTTTGAACTGTAGCTTTTAGCTTTTAGCTTAGCTTAACACATTTTTCTGTTGAGTAGATTGTAGCTTAGCTTGCTAAAGTTTTTGAGTAGCTTGCCCAACAATAGATGTTGGTATGCAATCCATTTGTTGACGCCATACGTAGTGCTGCATGTTCTTCACAAACAATTCAACCGTAGTTTCATCAATCCACAAAACATTTTCCCAGCAGCATTGTGGAGTGTCAATGTGGTGTTTGGCAACTTCAAGCGTGCAGCAATGCTTTTGTTGGAAAGCAGCAGCATAAAATAAAATAAAATAAAGTATTTAAAATAAATAATTCAGATGTATTTTTTAAATATTTTTATGGATATAATATAAAGAATGCATGTATTTAAATGACTTTATATAGGTTACTGTATACATTGTTGTTATGATTCTATGCTGCTAATTACCCACATGGGACACAAAATTATTTTGGGTGAGGCAAGTCCCTTATTTTGAGTTTTCTTGCGAGATCTGGCAACACTGCAACTGGTTTATCACCCAACATTAGCACAGAGTACTGTCATTTAAAATAATGCTAGCTGATGCTAAGCTAGTTAAGCCAATCCAATGATACAATAAGCTACTATCAATTATTATTGATTAAACTGTTTAAAAGTTTATACACGAAAATTATTCATTTCAGTCCCAAACCATAAATGTAATCGTCTATTAATCATAATTGTACTAGTATAAACATATTCATTACATAATCATAACACAAACGTGTTGATTGTCCTTTTCTACGTTTCTTTCCTCTTAAATCTATTTTTACTCTGTCCCAATCAACCCCACAACCTGTACAACCCCACTAATGCATAACATAACTTTAATATTTCATTGACAAAAGTCAGTAAATATTTTGTTACATTGAATGTTATTTGTTTTTGTTTTTGACATAAGAACTCGTGTTTGTTCCTCCAGAGACATTTGACAAAGAATAAAAAGTAGCGTATGCCACCCAAACCCGGTCTCCCCTATTTTACCCATAAAACACTTTAGCACAATTAAAAAGAAAACAGAATTTGACCATAGAAATATGTTCATAATGAATAATAATTCAAATGCATTTAACTTTATGCATAATGTAATGAATAAATTATGAATACTGTTACAGTGAGGGAGGGAGTCTAAAGGTGTGTCCCAAACCGGACACTATTTTAGTCATATTGAATTGTAAGTAGTGCGAGTCGTATGTTTACACTGAAAATGCAACAAAAAGAAGTGCACTACGAGTACCCGGATGATGCACAATTTCAACCATCAAAACGGAGTGTGTAATGTTGGCAGAGGTGGGTCGAGTAGCCCAAAAAATGACTCAAGTAAAAGTAAAAGTTCTAACATAAATAATTATTTGAGTAAGAAAGTGTTTAATTAAGAGTACTCAAGTAGTGAGTGTCTGATGTTACAGGTCTCTGGAAATTCAAATGGCACAAATGAGGTCAAAGGTCAGAAGCAGGGACTAAAAACTAAATGTCCTTCATTCTGTGTGTGCGTGTGTGAGTGTTATTACAGTGATGCAGCAGTTTCCTTCAGGATTAAAGCATGTTTCATTACACAAAAATAATAAAGTTTCAGAACAACAAACATTTGTGACAAAACAAAATTCACTGTTTAAAGTGTCTTTCTACTAACAGAGAAAATTAGATGTAGTTTTTGATCAAGAAATCTAAAAAAGTTTTGAGACGTTAATAGTTGAACAGATGCATTTACTGGTAAAACTAAATGAATCCTCTTGTGGTTTGAACATGGTCACTGGAGACAGATCTGATCTATTCTGAGAGAAACACAATCATTCCACACTGACAATGCAAATGTGATTTTCACACTCTCAGATTCACTGTTTGAATTTACCTTTATAATAAAATGTGTCGTCCAGTTTCATATGTAGTGTTGAGTGTGAAATATCAAAATCAAAAACTTTGTGTCCATGTCAATTTATAATGAAACATTCAGAGAAACTGTTTCTGTATCAGTAGTTCCTCTTTCACTGAAGGAGGTTTTTGTACGACTCTTTATCACTGTGTGAACACCCATTTACTGTTGATCCAGTGAGCACTATGACACATGTTTACTGTTGATGATGTGATAACTCTGACAGTAATAATGTCCTGCATCTTCAGTCTGGACTCCACTGATGGTCAGAGTGAAATCACTATTAGATCCACTGCCACTGAATCTAGATGGAGTTCCAGTCTGGAGGGTGCTTGTCAAATATATGAGGAGTTTAGGAGCTTCTCCAGGTTTCTGTAAGTACCAGGCTAAATGATTACCACCATGCACCCCACTGCTGGTTTTACAGTTTATTGTAACTTGTTGTCCTGGTTGAGCTGTTATTGAGGGACTCTGAGTGACTGTGATCTGTCCATTACACTCTGAAACACATCATAAAATAAAATATTATTTCACAAGAGATTTTTGACACAATAATAATAATAATAATAAAAAACTTTATAGAATTAAATTGAGTTTATATTAGTGAAATGCACTGAAACAGATTCTCACCAGCAATGAAAAGCAGTAGAGAGCAGATAATGAGAGCGTGTGCTGTCATCTTTACTGTGAATGAGTGAGAACTGAAGGAACAGTGATGTTGGTTTGACAGTCCTGACTAACAGACAGTCTGATATTGTGCTTTAATCAGAGGGGCGGGACACACATTCAAAACTGTTTCCTGTCAGCAGAAAATGTGAGCGTTACAGGAGAACAGCAGAAATAAGAAACAATTACATGTCAAATTACATTCATACATTTCAATCTTTATCTTTTAGTTATTAATTCCAATTGGTTGAAATTCTAATGATTTTTGTTCATTGTGGATATCTCATGAGCATTCAGTAGATCAAACTAAATCAAATGTGTTATAGAGGAGTTATTACATTGTAATAAACATGTTGTATATAATTATGAATGTAATATGTGTGTTTTTATTGTATTTTTGAAACAGTAGTTGATGACAATCTGAAATGAATCATGTTTGAATGTGTGTTGTGTAAAGATGTGTTTGTGATCATGTGTTTAAAGTGCAGTTAGTGAAGCGCTCAGAGGTTTTTGTGCAGCTGTTCTATTAGTTTGTATCACTGTGGTGGACTTTCGGCAGCGGCACCAGACTGGATGTTGGCAGTAAGTAAATCATCAAATCATCATTTTAATGTTTTATGTGTTTTTATAATGTGGAATGTGTCAGTTTTATGTTGAATTGACACACACATGAGTTCAGTGATTTCTCTCACTTTTATGATTTATATTTCATTATTTATTAATAATATCTGATTAGACAGATTGAATAATTTGGCTGTTTTTCAAGAAATGAAGGTGAACTTTAAAGACACTTAATTTACACTTTGTCAGCACATGTGAATTTGTTGCTCGTACAGAAGTGAGATGTTCTTCAGTTTTTGGAGATGTTAAATGACTCTGTGTTTAAATGACGAACATTATCAAGAGTTCATAAAAATGCTCCTTCAATATGAAATGTTTCTTAATGTAATATGTGAGATATAAAGTTTTACTGGAGGAATTCTTTCACCAAATTCACTGTTAAAAGTTCATCATTGTACAGAATTTTCTTTTCTATTCTCTTGAGGTTGGGCAATGTCTTTTCATAGTTATTTCTTAATGTAGAAAGAGAAATTTCTGAAGGAAAATATTCTTCAACTTTTGTGTAAGTCAAACTGCAAACATATAAAGATATGTGAACTTTATTAATAATGTCATCAGACCGTCAATCTGACATCATTTTGGTCATTCAGAGTCTTTGGGGAAATAAATAGTTCTTTATATGATTGAACAGATCAACATGAAGAAACAAACTTGCTGTTTAATGTTGAAAGTTTTCAATTATATCTTTAGTAAATTATATATTTATAAGATCTTTAATGTAATTGATTTAGTTTCAATCTGGAGAAAGAAATCTTTTCTTCTTTTGAAGTTGTCTATTGTGTATTTGTCAGGCATCACTCGTCCTAAAGTGAGCGTCCTGCCGCCCTCCAGTGAAGAGATTTCCACAAAGAACACAGCAACACTGATGTGTGTGGCCAACAAGGGCTTCCCCTCAGACTGGAGCCTGAGCTGGAAGGTGGACGGGAGCAGCAGGTCTGAGAAGAGCAGTGCTGGGGTCCTGGAGAAGGACGGTCTGTACAGCTGGAGCAGCAGTCTGACTCTCTCTCAGGACGAGTGGATGAAGGCGGTCACAGTGAGCTGTGAGGCCAAACAGAAAGAGCAGCTGTCAGTCACTGGAGAAGTGAGGAGAGATCAGTGTTCTGAGTAGATCCTCTGGATTCTCTTCTGCTCTTCTCACTCATGTCTCACATGGAGACTAACAGTGACTTCTATTCACACAAGTATATGTGTGCTTTTGTCTTTCAGTTTTCTCTTGTCAAAATTCAATAAACTAATAAAATCTTCAGTTATTAAAGTTTCCTGTCTTTCTTATTGGAAAAGTTGATTCATTTATATTATTTGTGTCATTAGTTAGATCAGGACTTTCTCTCACATTTTATAAATAATCTTCACTCAATGAAGCATGAAAACACCTGCAGAGACATTATGAAACAAGATCATGAAGTCAAATGAGGAAACTCCAAAAGTCTGAGACATGTTGTGAAAAGTTTGCATTTGAAATAAAATGAGTTTATTTTCTCAATTTTTTTATCTGCATAAATATTTGAGGTGAATTGAAAGATAAACACAGTTTCTGACATATACACTAATGACAGCATGAACTCAAACTGACATGAACTCCAAATGTTTGTGTAAAATCTGATGATTTGACAATGTGTCTAAGAGCATCTTGTGCTTCAATAGAAGAAAATCTGATAAAAGTAAGAAAGGCCATTTTACACACACACACACACACACACACACACACACACACACACACACACACACACACACACACACACAGGTCACATAAACTACAACACGTAGAGACTGTATCACCTAGATCTCTCATAGAGACTGTGTCTGTTCCCCGAACTACCAAACTCAATACCCTCACTAAATCATTTAGAAAAAATTAGATTAAGGTCAAACTTGAACAAAACAAACAAATTAAAAATAAACATCATATAAAAATAGAGCTACTAAACATTAGATCTCTTTCTAAAGCACTAATTGTCAGATCTGATCTATTCTGAGAGAAACACAATCATTCCACACTGACAATGCAAATGTGATTTTCACACTCTCAGATTCACTGTTTGATTGGTTCAATGATCTGAACTGGAACACACAGTTTCACTTCTGCTCTATTGAGTCGTATGCCAGTAAGGAAGTTATTGAAGTGACATCTTCATACAGTTTATGAAACTAACGGACCGCACCAGCTCATCTGCAACACGAGATGAAGACTTTTCTCTGCACTGCTACTGTAGGTACACCAGGATGAATTTTTGATGGAGCACCTGTTGTGGCATCTGATCAGAGTGTGGTCTGTTCCAAGATCAATAACTCAATCAATAAAACAAAAAAGGCACCAGTCACCAATGTAAATTGTATGGAGAAGATGCAACAAATGTGAATGGTGACTGAGACTGACAATCTTTTTTTTGTCATCCACTGATTATTATTATAATTCCACAGATTATGTAAAAATGTACTTTCAAATTCACAAAAGTCGGATGCTCAAATGGGATTTCAAATGGACTTTTGTGTCACTCTTAATGCGACAACAATGATGACGTCAAAAAAGAGCAACTGTGCCTACGGTTGCACAAGTAGTTAAGAAAACAAAGGGTTAAAAAAGAGAAAGCAATTAGAAATATGAACCCAAAATACACATACAAAATATAGACTATATAATTGAATGTATCTGTAGATGTTTGGCAGCTACAGGTCCGGTTCCAGATCAAAATCACTGAGGGTGCTTCTGAAAATAGTGGGGTGATCTGTATATAGTTGAGATGTATTGTAATTAACACAAATGTAATAGATTAAATCATGTTTATGAGCTACTAAAACAACGTAAAGAACAGTTCTTCATGTACAAAACATTTATTGCTTAGTTTGTTTTTTCACATGATTTGTTGCTGAAAATGTCGTCAAAATGCTGCATCTGCAGATTAGGAGATACAATAGTCTAGTTTCATCCACTTTTCACAATATTTTCTTATCGACAAATTGAAAATACGTAAAAAAGAAACGTAAAATTTGCCGTCTGCTGCCTGTTTTCATTCAAATGGTCTTTTATCGCTAGAAATTGTCATGCCTAAACTTATAAACTATAAGTTTTGATTTATGGCAAAATAAATCTGCCATCATGGGTCATGATGAGAGTCTCCTCAATGGTTTGTTTGGCATCCCATTCAGCACACAACTGAATAAAACAGGCTGCATGACACTAATACATTTCTAAATAGAAAATCTCTCATTTCAGAGAGGGAATTTTACCAATAAGTTACCAGAACATTAGTAAGGGCCATTCACTAGCAGTGTCATCGGTGGAGGTGGTTTGTGGTCCTGTCCCGAAATACTTTAATAGTGCTCCTGAGGAGGAAATTATACATTCAAAAAATGGATGGAAGGAGCATTACAATTAACCCTCTGGGGTCTGAGGGTGTTTTGGGCACTGGAGAAGTTTTGACATTTGTGCTTTTTTTCAGTTGCTTAAAAACATATTAATGGCTAAAGTCTGATAACACTGTATTCAGCACAAACTGGGCTACAATAATATGTGAGCAACATGTGTGTACATGTTTGTATTTTTGAGAAAATAACTTATGCGTCGTTTTTGAAAAAACTAAAAATGTAAGTCATTGAAATCAGGCTTTATAACCATAGGCGTAATTCTAGGGGGGACGGGGGGGGGGGGGGGGTCACGTCCCCCCCAATATTCAAAGAAGGACAATTTGTCCCCCCCAATATTTGATCATAATGTATGATTATACAGGCAATATCGATGTGACTGCTAGTACGTCTTTCTTTCCAGCTCAGAAAATATCAAATCCCAGCCGGTCCATTTCCCAAATTCATTCGACTGCCTTACTGTCAGGAACCAATCAGGTGCTGCTTCTCACACCACACCACGATCGCTCTCTGCAGATTTCTAATCACTTGCACCTGTTCCAATCAGCGTTCAGTTCCATATAAACACCCAGTTCAGAATCAGTCTTTGTCGAGTCTCCAACAGGAACAGAAGCATACAAGTCTCAAGAAGTCTCTTACTCTACCTACACCAGTCAAGTAACGTATACTCACCTGAAAAGATACTAACCTCTATGTCCATGTTCTGATGTTCCCAGAAATCGCTGCTGAATCCAAGTTTCCTGATTCCTTGTGTTCTTTCTGAGTCTCGTTACTGGTGGAAACATTTGAAAGAGAAAGGACGAGTATCACTGAACTGTGTCAGTTTGACTGTGGATAAATGGAAGAGGATCTACTCACCTTGAATCCTTCACGTTAAGTTATCCTCATTGAATTCACCTCTGAAACTTGAGAAAACTCACCATTGAACTTAATGCACTAAAATAAAGCGTTGTTCCTATTCACTTACCTCTGTCTCCGAGTCTGTATCCTGACAGAAGACTCGACCGGCAAAGAAAAGAGGTGAAGAAAATGACTTCCAGGCAAGCTTCAGCGCCGGATACAAGTCCCATACATGTCACCGCTGCCGCGACAAATCCATTGTTAACACCAGACAGCACTTCCATGAACGCCGCTTCTTCTATTACTTGCTTCGCTGCTCCACCATCGCATCCAGCGCCATTCTCTGGTCGGGCGGAAGATTGCAATGGATTTCTGTTACAATGTTCACTTGCTCTGGAACAACAAGCTCAACTATATCCAACTGAACGGTCTAAAGTGGCATTTATTATCCAGCAATTATCCGGATCAGCCTTAAGATGGGCTGAGACATTGTGGATGAAAGAATCAGCTGTGACAACGTCTGTTATGAATTTCGTGAGACACTTCAGAGAAGTTTTCGGTCGTCCAATTGAAGATTCCTCTTTCGGTGATCAGTTGTTGCAGTTACGTCAAGGGAAGAAGTCTGTTTCTGAGTATTCTTTAGAATTTCGTACTCTAGCCTCCAACAGTGGGTGGAACGAAAAAGCGCTCCTCTCAGTTTATCGCCGTGGACTGAATCCTGCCTTACGTCTTCAGTTGGCGATTTATGATGACAGCTTAGGAATAGAGAAATTTATCCAGCAGGCCATTCGTGTGCAACAACAATCCCAAGAGTGTTATCAAGACAATCTGTATTGTCATTCCACAACTCCACAAGTTACCATGAGTTCCACTTCAGAGAATCAATCAGAAAGACTGCAGGTTGACACCTCTCGACTTTCCCAGACTGAACGTTCTCGACGTAAGGAGTTGAAATTATGCATGTACTGTGGTGCCAAGGGTCATTTTAGGCTTACCTGTCCAGTACGACCAGAGCGACTGATGGTAAGCTCCGTCCAAGACAGTTCTATTATATCCACACCCCTCACGATTCCTGTTATCCTGAAATCTCGAAACACCTATGTATCTGTAACAGCCATCATCGACTCTGGGTCAGCGGGGAATTTCATTTCAGGACGACTCTGTAAAGAACTCAAGCTCCGGAAGATCAACACCCCCAAGCCCTACTCCGTCTACGCCGTAACAGGTGAGCAGATTAATAAGGGGCATGTAACTTCCCAGATAAAACCCATCCAGTTGTGGGTTGAGAACAAACACCAGGAAATGTTCGAACCTTTTGTTCTGCAGAATAGTCAGACAGATATAATCCTAGGTCGTCCATGGTTAATTCTTCATCAACCCACCATCAATTGGCAGACTGGGAAGATCAAGAGATGGGGTTGTGATTGTTCCCTTAGTGAAACCCCACCTCCAAACTCCTCCAGTGTCCAAAAGTCCAAAGAAATGACTGTTAACTCTACATCCATAGAAAGTCCAAGGGAAAACCTGTCCACGAATATTCCCTCTTGTTACTCCTCATTCTCTGACATTTTTAATCCAGTTGCTGCTTCCCAGTTACCTCCCCATCGACCATGGGATTGTGCCATTGATCTGAAACCTGGAGCATCTATTCCCAAGGGTCGAATATATTCATTATCAATCCCTGAACAAGATTCAATGCGGAAATACATCGAAGAAGCTTTACAACAAGGTTACATCCACCCGTCTACATCCCCTGCCGCAGCTAGTTTCTTTTTTGTTCCCAAGAAGGACGGGGGCCTGAGACCATGTATCGATTACAGAGCTCTGAACCAAATTACAGTGAAATTCAGTTATCCACTACCACTTATCCCTTCAGCTCTGGAACAACTCAAAGGAGCTAAAGTCTTCACCAAATTGGACCTAAGAAGCGCTTACAATCTGATCCGAATTAGAAAGGGTGATGAGTGGAAGACGGCATTCATAACTCCTGCTGGGCACTACGAATATCTTGTCATGCCGTATGGATTGGTAAACGCCCCTTCGGTCTTCCAGAGCTTCATGGATGAAGTACTTCGGGATTTCTTGGGAAAATTTGTGTTAGTGTATATCGACGACATCCTAATTTTCTCCAAAAACATAGTGGAACATCAACATCAGGTATCTCAGGTACTCCAAAGACTCCGTGAATTCACCTTGTTTCTAAAGGCCGAGAAGTGTTCGTTCCATCAGACCAGTGTCGAGTTTCTGGGTTTTCACCTCAGTGAAAGAGGAGTAGAAATGAATACTCAGAAAACAGAGACCATCCTGTCCTGGCCAACTCCCAATTCAGTTAAAGAACTTCAGAGATTCCTAGGTTTCGCAAATTTCTACCAACGATTTATACATCAATACAGCCTGCTGACTGCTCCTCTAACCTCACTGCTAAAGGGAAAACCCAAGACACTTCTTTGGACCCCAGAAGCAGAAGGAGCCTTTAAGTCACTGAAGGCTGCATTCACCACTGCACCCTTGCTTCATCACCCAGATCCTGAAAAGGTATTCGTAGTGGAAGTAGACGCCTCCACTACAGGAGTAGGAGCAATCTTGTCCCAATACTCAGCTAATTCTTTCGAAACCATACCTTGTGCATTCTTCTCAAGAAAACTATCAGCTGCAGAAAGCAATTACGATATCGGAAATCGGGAACTCTTGGCTGTAAAACTTGCCTTGGAAGAATGGAGACATTGGCTGGAAGGGGCCAAACATCCATTTATTGTACTCACCGATCATAAAAACCTCCAGTATTTAAGAAATGCCAAGAGATTGAACCCACGTCAGGCTAGATGGGCCCTTTTCTTCACCCGTTTTCACTTCACAATTTCATACCGTCCCGGTTCAAAGAATACTAGAGCAGATGCTCTCTCTCGTATCCATGCCCCTGAAAATCCAATTGAAGAACCTGAACCCATCTTACCCGAAAAGCTATTTGTCAACCCAATCCTTTGGGAGATCAATGAACAACTCCTTGAACTGTCACGACGGCAACCCAGAGTCCCAGGATGTCCCCCCGACAAGATTTATGTACCTGAAGATTACCGTAATTCCTTGATTTCATCAGCACATTCCTCGGTAGGCACAGGTCATCCCGGAGTAAGTAAAACTACATCTACTCTCCAACTCAAGTATTGGTGGCCCAAAATGCAGAGAGACATAACAACATTTATCCAAGGTTGTATTCCCTGTGCCATGTCCAAAGTTCCCAGACATCTACCAGTGGGTAAGCTGATGCCTCTTCCTGTCCCACTTAGACCTTGGTCTCACCTTCGACAAGCAATCAGTCACCAACAAAACTTTGCAGATGTCCGTCGATGTCAGACTCCTGAATACCAACCTGGACAACTAGTCTGGCTTTCTACCAAAGACATTCGTCTACGTCAACCCTGTCGGAAATTAAATCCCAAGTATATCGTACCATTCCCTATAGAGAGACAGATCAACCCAGTAACCTATAAACTTCATCTCCCGGCTCAACTTCGGATCCATTCCTCATTCCATGTATCCCTCCTGAAACCTTATCATCCAGCTGTGCCCAGTTCCACTACAGAACCAACTCCAGCAGAAAATTCCCCAATACCTCCTATAGAACCAGACTCCATCTACTCAGTTAAAGAAATTTTGGACTCTCGACGTCGAGGTGGGCAACTTGAGTATTTAATTGATTGGTTAGGATATGGACCAGAGGAGAGGTGTTGGATACCTCGGAAAGACATCCTCGATCCCACTATGCTCTCTGAATTCCACGCTCAGCACCCACAGAAACCTGCACCACGACCCAGAGGTAGACCACCACGACGCCGAGGTCCACGGTCCGCTGGCGCGGACTCTGGAGGGGGGGGGTAATGTCAGGAACCAATCAGGTGCTGCTTCTCACACCACACCACGATCGCTCTCTCCAGATTTCTAATCACTTGCACCTGTTCCAATCAGCGTTCAGTTCCATATAAACACCCAGTTCAGAATCAGTCTTTGTCGAGTCTCCAACAGGAACAGAAGCATACAAGTCTCAAGAAGTCTCTTACTCTACCTACACCAGTCAAGTAACGTATACTCACCTGAAAAGATACTAACCTCTATGTCCATGTTCTGATGTTCCCAGAAATCGCTGCTGAATCCAAGTTTCCTGATTCCTTGTGTTCTTTCTGAGTTTCGTTACTGGTGGAAACATTTGAAAGAGAAAGGACGAGTATCACTGAACTGTGTCAGTTTGACTGTGGATAAATGGAAGAGGATCTACTCACCTTGAATCCTTCACGTTAAGTTATCCTCATCGAATTCAACTCTGAAACTTGAGAAAACTCACCATTGAACTTAATGCACTAAATAAAGCGTTGTTCCTATTCACTTACCTCTGTCTCCGAGTCTGTATCCTGACACTTACACTATACATTAACGAAACCTATTTCTCCTGAAATCCATGTCATGTTTTCCCTATACCCTTGTACTCTTGTGCACCGTCAATGAGTGAGTTAGGAGCGCAGACAGACATTTGGCACATATTTATGGGTGGTAAGTATCCAGTATTTGGCTAACATAATCTCTTAGATAACGACAAGGTGAATTTCACTAGAATTTCGAATCGTAGAATTAGTGCAAACTTTGATTGCAATACTATACAGCTTGTATGAATGGGACTTTTGACAAGCTAGCTGACAGCTACTACCTATACAGGCTAGCATGTAACCTGGCTTTACAGCAAACTGGGATAGTGGTCAGTGACAGTGACAAACGTACCAAACCCAGCTTTGACAGCTAACGTTTTGGGCCACGTTCCTGTTCTCTGAATTTGGTTATCTAGCAAGTTATTTTAGAGTCCTGCCATTTGTTCTTTCTTCCTTCATCATTTTCATCCCTTTGGAATTGTGTTGCTGTTGTATTTCGCAGTAGTGGCCAAAAATGAAGTTTCTGGAGATTTTCGGCATTATTAACAGAGTAGTTGTTAATTTAACATGTTCTAAGGTACAGGACCGCAGACTGACATTAATAGCTCTTAACTGACATTGTGAGTGAATGTTTAGGGTAAGATGGGGTAATAAGCCCCCACTAAGAACAATATTTAATTGCTGAATCAAAAAAGCAAAGTTTGCAGGAAAAAGAATATGTGGATCGTGGCCGTTCTTAGGAGAATTATGAAGGGAAATAAATGGCTAGAGTTTTGATTTTTGTATTATTTAAAGAAATTTAGATTTTTAGAAAATGTGCTTTTCTTTTTTAAGTACTTTATATATTGTAGATACTTAAGCAAAAAGGCACGAGGGGTTGTGGTAAATGGCCAAATATAACATGGCTAAGAGCTCTTCTTAGCATGATGCATCGTGGAGTGACTGGATACAGCATTTAGCTCTGGTATATTGGCCATATATCATGAAACCTTGAGATGCCTCATTGCTGTTATAAACCAGTTTCCAAAACAAAGAGTGCATTACAAATAGATATCATATCATGCCTGTGGTATACAATCTCATATACCACAGGTATCAATCAGCAAATCAGCACTCAGTATTCAAACGCCCCCAGTTTATGATACAAAATATCCTTTGGATCTGTTTAGTGTAACTTGTTATGGTTGTCAAGGTTAGTTTATCTATCGTGTAGCCTACTGGCTAATAGTATATGTTTGTATCATTCAGATAATCTGAATGTAAAATGCGCAAAATTTAAAAATATCAGCTCGCTATCAGATATCAGAAAGTTTTGATGTTACTCATTTTGAGTTACAGGTATTGCAGAGAAACTTGTGTAGTGTAGATGACAGCAGGCAGGAAGAACAGGTAGCGACAGAAGAGCTTGGAAATAACCCAAATGCCAAAGCCAAATGTCCAGACAAGGGTAGATGTAGAACAGGCAAGATGAACAGGCATCAGATACAGCATTTTGATAAAAGGACCTACTGTATAAGCCTACATTGGTCTACAAACTGTGTATTTATAATAATATGTGGCTTGAGCATTTCAGAGGGTTTATTTTCGGAGAACAAAAAGTAAATTGACAAGTTAATTTCCACCGTAAGTAACTTAGTAAATTCTGTAGTGTTTAAGTTTGTACAAAATAAAGAGCATTGTCCCTCATTAGTACATGACTGTTTGACTATCATTGCTCAAGACTTGATATTAGAATATTGTTATCCTTTTAACAGTAATTTAATCCAAATGTTTATAGCCACTATATGTTTATAGAAAAATATCTAAAATTGGGTTGAAGTTACCTCACTAGGGAGAGATCACTGGCCGCGTTGTAGTCAATTCAGACCAGTAGTCTGTCCGAAGCTAGAATCATTATAGAGTGAGTATAACGTTGGTTTGACAATAAGATGGAAAAAAAAATGCCTTGTTGTGTTATACAATTACAAACATTCGGACTCTGACTTTTATTTTATTTTGATTAAAAAAATGTGTGCATGCGGCAACACAGAAAGTCCCACAGCTGTCCCTCCCAATGTGTGATTGACTATTTCGCCCTTGCATATAACACATACTAAACATTTGTCCACAAGACTTTTGAGAACTGGATCTTGTAGCCTAGAGTTTTTGCTACAAAATGATGTGAAACCATCCTGATCACTCATTCATACAAAACAATATAGTAATTTTACTTTTGTAAGACAATTTTAGTGTTGAAAGGAGCGAGGAGGAATAATCATGAATCATGAATATTGATTGTAATTCACACCTGAGGAGACAAAAGACCCCTCCCCTGGGCCCATCAATGAGGAATGTGACAGAAAGAGAATGAATGCGAGGAGACTTAATGATCAAAATCAAGTTTTAAGTTAAAAGAAGTAATCTGAATATACATTTTCTTTACATAAAGACTTTACTTAATTTTAGACTTGAACTACCGTTTAAAAGAAGTCTCTTCTGCTCACCAAGGCAGGATTTATTTGTTCCAAAATACAGTAAAAACATTGTGTGAACTCTTTTTACAATATAAAAGAACAGTTTTCTATTTAAATATATTGTAAAATGCAATTTTGTGATCAAAGCTGAATTTTCAGCATCATTACTGCAGTCCTCACTGTCACATGATCCTTTAGAAATCATTATAATATGCTGATTTTCTAATATGGGCATATTTAAAGTGCATTTTACTCATTTAACCTCAACACATATTTGCAAGCACAAACATTGATGATAATGAGGGGCATAAACACTAGCTATAATATAATCTAAACATTCATATTATTTTATATCATATTACATATCATATTTATATTATACAGCATACAATTGAAATACCTTCTTTAGCCGAAACAGCAATTAAATGTAACTAAAACTTGCTTATTAGGACATATTTCAAATGTCAATACTCTGAATCCTGTCTGGCAAGTCTGGAAACAGTCCCACTAGTAAAACATGTTCATGTCTATATAAAATAACTTGTCAACTAACATCGTTTTGTTTCATATAGATTACATTGCAGGAGAATATTTGTTTTAAATTTGAATTGCTTTATTTAAAAGTAGACATTTAAAGCTTTCTTTAGACAAATGTTTCATGTTTGTGTGATAAGTATTCGCCGAGTTTCAGTTCATTTTTGTGACGTGTTTCTGAAATATGCTCGTGGAGACAGAGACGTCTGATATCTCACCATTTTTATTTTCTTTATTTTACAAAAGCACAAGATTTTGTTGTTATTGTGAGTATACACAAATAAAAGTAGACCCTTTATAGTCTCTAACGATGTCTTAGACTTATCTGTATTGTCAAAAATGACGGAGTATTTTAAGTTGTTTCTGCTGTAATAAAGAAAAAAATCCAGCACACAAAAAGTAGCAAACAATATTAAAAGAGGCCGTGCTTCCTCTGACATGCACTATCATCTGATTCGGGAAAACAGCATTTATCTGATCCAGGTGGGTACGTTCACTACATGATGGCTGGACGTCTGTTACAATAATTGGGGGTGGTGGGGGGCCCAGAACCCATCGTGGGGCCCTAAACAAATGTTTAGTTTGTTTATTGGTTCAGGCCGGCCCTGGATCCGATTATAATATAATCACATAACGCTAGTGCTCAATATATGGGTGCAGGGGCGCACAGTTGTCACGAGAGGGCAGACTTCTAGAAAAAATACAAAAAACTCATGCAGCGCCTCTGTCATTTTGTGTCTCCACAGTGGAGCAGCTCAGTCATTGACTGAACAGGGATGGAAAAATATCTGATGTGCAAATCAAGTTCAGTGACTGAACGCAGCATCTGGAATCAGGTGTTAAATTCAATGATGGACAGAAAGTAACGAGAACATGAATTACTCCTGAAGAATTATGATCATATCAACACAATATCTAATGATTATCTTCTAAAATACTGATGAGCCTCAACATAATTGGTGTTAATTCCTTGTTAAAATGTCTTTTTTGATTCTGACAGGTTTGTGTGTGTGTGTGTGTGTGTGTGTGTGTGTGTGTGTTTGTGCATGTTTATGTGATTTACAAGGACAATTTTTTTAAGTTACAAACTGGTAATTACAAGGTTATTATGCTATAAATGTGGTTTATGAGGACATTTCTAGTGTCCCCATAATTTAAATTGCTTAATAATCATAATAAACAATGTTTTATTGAACATGTAAAAATGCAGAAAGTTTTCTGTGATGGTTGGGGGATATAATCTATAGTTCATACAGTATAAAAATCATTATGTCATGGAGAGTCCTCATAATGATGCACCAACAAGAGTGAAATCACTATTTGATCCACTGTCACTGAATCTAGATGGAGTTCCAGTGTTGCGGTTTGATGCAGCATATATGAGGAGTTTAGGAGCTTCTCCAGGTTTCTGCTGATAACAGACAAGAGGCTGAAAACTGCAACTCTGACAGACTTCAGGACGGGTTTTACAGGTGATAGTAATCGTGTCTCTGAGATGAACAGATTTCACTGCAGGTGTTTGAGTGACTGTCACTGAACCTCTTGATTCTACAGAAGGACAAAACATTAATAATAGTAAAAGTTCAGACAAACTGGTTTCCTTTTCAGTGGGAAATCATTTCTAGCACACATGATCAGTCATATAGAGTAGAATGAGTTTAATTTTCATTTGTTCTTACCTCTAAAACAGTAGCTAGTTAACATCCAGATGAAGATGGTGATGACAGTCATGATTGCTGTGGATTTAGATTCTGGATGAAGAAGTTTTCCGTCTTCAGTCTTCAAACTCACTGAACTAATAAAAACTCTCAGACAACTGAAGCATGTGCCGCCAATGCAAAGAGTCTAAATGTAAATTAGTTTAATGGTAACAGAAGATAATGCAGATTTAAATGTCTTCTGTCATCTAAGCATTCAGTTTGCATGTAAGAAATAAGTTGTATATGAGAGAGAACATCAACACTATGAGAAACAAGAGTAGAAACGTCACTCTGCCCTCCATGATGGAAAAGGTCAAAGGTCAAAGTGTAATCTTCAACCTGGAAAACAGATATACATGTAATAAACTGACATGAATAAAATGAAACAAATGCCTCTTAATAAATGAAGAGAATTTTAAAAGTGCACTCAGTAATATTAATATTTATATTGATATTGTTCTGACACCGGTTTAGATTCAGCATCACACAAAAGCAAAAGTTCTCAGTTTCTGATATTGTTGAAGAAATCTGCCAATTGAGGGGGTGAAACAAGTCAAATGTTTAAAGTGATGAATTACATTCAAATATGACATCTGTGAAAACAAATGTTTTATGTTTGCATGATGCTGTATTCACATGGATAGGTGTCAGTAAAGTTTAAGACTAGTGTCATATCAGCCAGTAAAACATCAACCAAAAATGACTGAATTTACCTTTATAATAAAATGTGTCGTCCAGTTTCATATGTAGTGTTGAGTGTGAAATATCAAAATCAAAAACTTTGTGTCCATGTCAATTTATAATGAAACATTCAGAGAAACTGTTTCTGTATCAGTAGTTCCTCTTTCACTGAAGGAGGTTTTTGTACGACTCTTTATCACTGTGTGAACACACCTTTACTGTTGATCCAGTGATAACTCTGACAGTAATAATGTCCTGCATCTTCAGTCTGGACTCCACTGATGGTCAGAGTGAAATCACTATTAGATCCACTGCCACTGAATCTAGATGGAGTTCCAGTCTGGAGGGTGCTTATATAATATATGAGGAGTTTAGGAGCTTCTCCAGGTTTCTGTAAGTACCAGTTCAAATCATAACCACCATTAACTCTACTGCTGGTTTTACAGTTTATTTGAACTTGTTGTCCTGGTTGAGCTGTTATTGAGGGACTCTGAGTGACCGTGATCTGTCCATTACACTCTGAAACACATCATAAAATAAACAGAACTTTTTTTTAAAAGAGCTTTTTGACACTGGAAATAATAATAAAAAATGTTTTTACACAATTAAAATGAGTTTATATTAGTGAAATGCACTGAAACAGATTCTCACCAGCAATGAAAAGCAGTAGAGAGCAGATAATGAGAGCGTGTGCTGTCATCTTTACTGTGAATGAGTGAGAACTGAAGGAACAGTGATGTTGGTTTGACAGTCCTGACTAACAGACAGTCTGATATTGTGCTTTAATCAGAGGGGCGGGACACACATTCAAAACTGTTTCCTGTCAGCAGAAAATGTGAGCGTTACAGGAGAACAGCAGAAATAAGAAACAATTACATGTCAAATTACATTCATACATTTCAATCTTTATCTTTTAGTTATTAATTCCAATTGGTTGAAATTCTAATGATTTTTGTTCATTGTGGATATCTCATGAGCATTCAGTAGATCAAACTAAATCAAATGTGTTATAGAGGAGTTATTACATTGTAATAAACATGTTGTATATAATTATGAATGTAATATGTGTGTTTTTATTGTATTTTTGAAACAGTAGTTGATGACAATCTGAAATGAATCATGTTTGAATGTGTGTTGTGTAAAGATGTGTTTGTGATCATGTGTTTAAAGTGCAGTTAGTGAAGCGCTCAGAGGTTTTTGTGCAGCTGTTCTATTAGTTTGTATCACTGTGGTGGACTTTCGGCAGCGGCACCAGACTGGATGTTGGCAGTAAGTAAATCATCAAATCATCATTTTAATGTTTTATGTGTTTTTATAATGTGGAATGTGTCAGTTTTATGTTGAATTGACACACACATGAGTTCAGTGATTTCTCTCACTTTTATGATTTATATTTCATTATTTATTAATAATATCTGATTAGACAGATTGAATAATTTGGCTGTTTTTCAAGAAATGAAGGTGAACTTTAAAGACACTTAATTTACACTTTGTCAGCACATGTGAATTTGTTGCTCGTACAGAAGTGAGATGTTCTTCAGTTTTTGGAGATGTTAAATGACTCTGTGTTTAAATGACGAACATTATCAAGAGTTCATAAAAATGCTCCTTCAATATGAAATGTTTCTTAATGTAATATGTGAGATATAAAGTTTTACTGGAGGAATTCTTTCACCAAATTCACTGTTAAAAGTTCATCATTGTACAGAATTTTCTTTTCTATTCTCTTGAGGTTGGGCAATGTCTTTTCATAGTTATTTCTTAATGTAGAAAGAGAAATTTCTGAAGGAAAATATTCTTCAACTTTTGTGTAAGTCAAACTGCAAACATATAAAGATATGTGAACTTTATTAATAATGTCATCAGACCGTCAATCTGACATCATTTTGGTCATTCAGAGTCTTTGGGGAAATAAATTGTTCTTTATATGATTGAACAGATCAACATGAAGAAACAAACTTGCAGTTTAATGTTGAAAGTTTTCAATGATATCTTTAAAGATCTTATAAATATATAATTTACTAATGTAACTGATTTAGTTTCAATCTGGAGAAAGAAATCTTTTCTTCTTTTGAAGTTGTCTATTGTGTATTTGTCAGGCATCACTCGTCCTAAAGTGAGCGTCCTGCCGCCCTCCAGTGAAGAGATTTCCACAAAGAACACAGCAACACTGATGTGTGTGGCCAACAAGGGCTTCCCCTCAGACTGGAGCCTGAGCTGGAAGGTGGACGGGAGCAGCAGGTCTGAGAAGAGCAGTGCTGGGGTCCTGGAGAAGGACGGTCTGTACAGCTGGAGCAGCAGTCTGACACTCTCTCAGGACGAGTGGATGAAGGCGGTCACAGTGAGCTGTGAGGCCAAACAGAAAGAGCAGCTGTCAGTCACTGGAGAAGTGAGGAGAGATCAGTGTTCTGAGTAGATCCTCTGGATTCTCTTCTGCTCTTCTCACTCATGTCTCACATGGAGACTAACAGTGACTTCTATTCACACAAGTATATGTGTGCTTTTGTCTTTCAGTTTTCTCTTAATTCAATAAACTAATAAAATCTTCAGTTATTAAAGTTTCCTGTCTGTCTTATTTGAAAAGTTGATTCATTTATATTATTTGTGTCATTAGTTAGATCAGGACTTTATCTCACATTTTATAAATAATCTTCACTCAATGAAGCATGAAAACACCTGCAGAGACTTTATGAAACAAGATCATGAAGTCAAATTAGGGAAGTCAAACATATGGTGTTCTCAGTAAATGTATCAATTGATGAACAGATTTTGAAATATAAACCTACAGGATCCAGCATGATTGAGAATGTTTATTAAATATTATTTTGTGTCCTTTAATAAAAACAAGGAAATCATCTCGGTTAATGTCGTAACCTCCGTTCCCTGATGGAGGGAACGAGACTGTGTGCCGTTGAAATACGACAGTAACCGAGATGTTCCCCTTCTGTCTCTCACTCGACGTTGTCAATGAAGTGACACTAGAGGTCCACATATGAAAGCCACAGAGATTGAACTGGTCACATGAACTAAAGCCCTGCACGGGCCTCAAATCTAGGCCCTAGCCCGGCCCTTGTCCAACGGCTTATCAGAATTCTTGGCCTATACTACTGTTGAAGCCATTAAAATAATTCGCTTTTGTTTTTTATGGCAAAATATTTATATTTATTTTCGTTTCTTTATCAAGTTAATTTAGAAAAATGTTTGCAGCATTTTTTGTTTGTTAAATTAAAGTTTTCGTTTTTTAAAGTGACGACCAAGGGGCCATCTGCCGACAGTGAGTTGATCACGTTTTATCAATTTATCCTCTCAAATCAACACTTGACTTGCCTACAATAAAATATATATAGACATAGATATAAAACACTTCAAGCATATCACACAATGTTAGTTGAAATGTTTATTATTACCACCACAAAAGGCATTTTTGACAAGATGTGGCAGGTTGATCTGCTGCTCACAACAGCATGCGGAAAAACGAACGAACGGACTATACAAACTAAACAAATAAAAAAAAATAAAAAAACATGCAAGTTATCTTACCTTACCTCAAAAACCAAGTCTTCACCACAGAACATGGCCATTCTTATTTCCAATAGTTTCCAACAGTTAGACTAATTAAAATAAAGACAGCCTCCTAGTCTTAACATGGCTACAGCCAGAAGAACAGTCTCTTACAGAGTACCATGCAGATAAAAGCACAGCATCCACAGTGGAAGATTTTAATCCAGTCCTCCTTTCTTCTATAAGTCTTTCAGCTGCGCTAAAGGCACGCTCGCTGCTATTGCTGCTGGCGGGGACATTTAACACCGTGCGAGCCATTCTTGACAGTCGCTGTAACATGGTCTTGTGTTGTTTTCACCAGGACATCTCTTCCATCATATTCCATGTTTGGACTGATGTGCAGGTAATGCTCTTCTTTGCTGCGTGACCGCAGAAACAGGTTCAGGCACAGCCGTCCCCACAGCTGCATGAATCATAATTATTAGTTAGGCCAAGGCCAAGTAGGCTATGATTAATACATTAATGTAGAGGCCACTGGCGAGTTTTCTCTTTATGATCTCCATTGCACGTGAGGTGAATCGTGGGTCCGTGGGAAACCTGTGTGCGTGTGCAGACTGTCATGTTTCAGTGTGATAGGTTATAAAACATCTTTCTATGTTTTGTTTACCATCATTAACTTCTCATAGTTTCTTTTAACTAATTAATGTCTTAAATATAAAGAGGAGGAGCCTAAAACAGGCCCGATGCCCGGCCTGCGTGCCGCATCCCCAGGCTCTAATGCTGAGAAAAAACTGAAAGCACTTACCTTGCTCCACACAACCGGCAGGGGGCGGGTTAGCGACTGAGGAGGAGGTCCAGTGTAGGTGTCCTCTAGACTCGCCGGCTGGGGAACAGTTGTGGGGCCAGCCGTCTGGGGAACAGTCGTGGGGCTGAAGGCGGGGCGTCCGCGTCCAGCATGCCATAGAGATCTGGCGGCAGGGTGCCGTAAGAACAGCATTTGCGGGCCAGGTGGCCCAGAGATAAAGGAAATAGTTCTGTTATTGAGAATGTGGGTACCTCAGCCCCGTGGTGCAGCAAATTAAATAAATTCAACAAAATATTCTCCTCCCGGCCCTCCACCGGGGGACAGAGTGGTCTTACCATCTCCAGAGCTAACATCTCGGGCTCTGGGTCGAGCATCTCAGGAGCGCCTGGGAGCCTTCCGGGTCCTCGAGGGGGTCCGTGAGACGGGGGGCGTCTGCTTCCTGTGGGGTGCTCGATGCTGGGGCTGAGAGCTGGGCCCGGGTTGAGGCGGAGCAGGGTGCTTTTTAGCCGCAGGAGGACGCCCTCGGTGAGCAGACGGGGCATTGCCCATAGTGGCTGGCTTGCGGTGGGGCAGGATGTGAGATATGGCCTCCGTCTGCTTCTTCACCACAGAGAACTGCTGGGCAAAGTCCAGCAGAGACAGGGGCGTTGAGAAAGCGAGCCTTGTTGGTTTCACTCATCTCGACCAAGCACAGCCACAGATGACGATCCTGGACCACGAGCGTGGCCATCACCTGCCCGAGTGACTGCGCTGTGACCTTCATGGCTCTAAGGGCGAGGTCGGTCGCTGAGCGCACTTCCTGCAGCACATCTGGATCAGGGCTACCCCCGTGCAGATCTTTGAGCGCCTTGGCCTGGTGGAGTTGCAGGATGGCCATGGCGTGCAGGGCGGAAGCGGCACGTCCGGCGGTGCTGTAGGCTTTTGCGGTCAGCGAGGATGTTGTCCTACTGGCCTTGGAGGGGAGCACATGGTGACCCCGCCAGGTTGTAGGGTTTCTGGGGCACAGGTGGAGCGCAAGGCTGTGAGGATGTGAGAGTCCAAGCCCACCCTGGCGGCGGCCTGGGAAAGCATGTCAGACATCTGAGCGTCAGCCTCAGCCTGGGTGTGCTGGCCCGAAGGCGGCAGCCCAGGGGAGTCATCCGCATCAGACACCGCACTCTCCAATGCAGCAGCGAGCTCATACACTTCGAGCTCTAGAGGATAAACAGGCTGGCTCTGAGGCGATCCGCTGTTGCCTCAAGCACGGATGGGACTCAACAATCGTACTGGGGAGCGGGTGGTCCGAGGGGGCTTACCTGGTGGAGATGCACCCACTGCCATCCCCAGATTGCCTCCATCGCCAGCCGCATCGTCCTCAATTCCATGGGAAGAAGGAGCAATGCGGGGGGCGGCTGGAGTGGTGAGCTATCTTTTGAAAGCGAGCCACGACTGCAACGTTGCCATGGTCATGCCCTCGCAGTGAGACATGAGCCTTCCACAAACACTGCCTCAGTGTAATCACTGCCCAGACACACGAGACAACGCCTGTGGCCGTCTGAAGCGGAGAGCACTCTACTGCATCCAGGCGAATGGCATCTTTAAAAAGACGCGTCCCGAAAAAGACGTTCAACGGCGCTGTGTATTGCTCTAGTAGAGGGAAAATACTCTTACAAGAAATATCACTCTTTAAATACTCTTGTTTGCTCTTGCGCTGTCGAAGCGCCAGAGGCAAACTGCACTGCCGTTCAGGGAAGGAGAAAGCCGCTGTAGTGCGCCGTAGATCCAACAGCAGAGAGCATCAGAGGAACAATAACGGGTGTGTGACTCACAGCTCGCTGCAGTACAACCATCGTCTCCGAAGAAAATTTCAGAGTGAACTCAACGTATTTCCCTGCTTTTATACCCGTATGTCTGGGGCGGGGTATGCAAATACTGTCTGCCAATTTCTCATTGGCCTTTTTTCATAGATCAGAGGCATATTCGGCGCTCAAGAGAGACCCCTAAGTGAGCGACAGATGGGGAACTAGTGTTTGTTCCTCCAGAGACATTTGACAAAGAATAAAAAGTAGCGTATGCCATCCAAACCTGGTCTCCCCTATTTTACCCATAAAACACTTTGGTCAAATTCTGTTTTTCTTTTTGAATGTGCTATAGAAATATATGTTCATAATGAATAATTAATAATTCAAATAAATTTAACTTTATGCATAATGTAATGAATAAATCATGAATACTGTGACAGTGATGGAGGGAGTCTAAAGGTGCGTCCCAAACCAGACACTATTTTATGTCATATTGAATTGTAAGTAGTGCGAGTCGTATGTTTGCACTGAAAATGCAACAAAAAGAAGTGCACTACGAGTACCCGGATGATGCACAATTTCAACCATCAAAACGGAGTGTGTAATGTTGGCAGAGGTGGGTCGAGTAGCCAAAATTTACTCAAGTAAAAGTTCTAACATAAATAATTATTTGAGTAAGAAAGTGTTAAATTAAGAGTACTCAAGTAGTGAGTAACTCGTTACTTTCACAAATGACATAATGGACATTAACTCTCATAAATTCCATTAAATAATTCACATTTAACATGTATTACAGAATGTGACGAGGAGGAGTGTGTGGCCGGGCCTTGATGGAGCATAGCCGGCGCTAAATCAGCTGATCAGCGGGAGAGCGAGATCAGGGGCGGCCAGAGACGCCAGATTGAGAGAGAGAGACACGCAGTGTTTGTCATCCATCCATCTAATTTTCATGGTGGCCTCTCTTTGGAAAACCAGACTATGGTAACCCTAAGTAAACGTGTCTCTGAGATGAACAGATTTCACTGCAGGTGTTTGAGTGACTGTCACTGAACCTCTTGATTCTACAGAAGGACAAAACATTAATATTAGTAAAAGTTCAGACAAACTGGTTTCCTTTTCAGTGGGAAATCATTTCTAGCACACATGATCAGTCATATAGAGTAGAATGAGGTTAATTTTCATTTGTTCTTACCTCTAAAACAGTAGCTAGTTAACATCCAGATGAAGATGGTGATGACAGTCATGATTGCTGTGGATTTAGATTCTGGATGAAGAAGTTTTCCGTCTTCAGTCTTCAAACTCACTGAACTAATAAAAACTCTCAGACAACTGAAGCATGTGCCGCCAATGCAAAGAGTCCAAATGTAAATTAGTTTAATGGTAACATCAGATAATGCAAATTTAAATGTCTTCTGTCATCTAAGCATTCAGTTTGCATGTAAAAAATAAGTTGTATATGAGAGAGAACATCAACACTATGAGAAACAAGAGTAGAAACGTCACTCTGCCCTCCATGATGGAAAAGGTCAAAGGTCTAAGTGTAATCTTCAACCTGGAAAACAGATATACATGTAATAAACTGACATGAATAAAATTAAACAAATGCCTTTTAATAAATGAAGAGAATTTTAAAAGTGCACTCAGTAATATTAATATTTATATTGATATTGTTCTGACACCGGTTTAGATTCAGCATCACACAAAAGCAAAAGTTCTCAGTTTCTGATGTTGTTGAAGAAATCTGCCAATTGAGGGGGTGAAACAAGTCAAATGTTTAAAGTGATGAATTACATTCAAATATGACATCTGTGAAAACAAATGTTTTATGTTTGCATGATGCTGTATTCACATGGATAGGTGTCAGTAAAGTTTAAGACTAGTGTCATATCAGCCAGTAAAACATCAACCAAAAATGACTGAATTTACCTTTATAATAAAATGTGTCGTCCAGTTTCATATGTAGTGTTGAGTGTGAAATATCAAAATCAAAAACTTTGTGTCCATGTCAATTTATAATGAAACATTCAGAGAAACTGTTTCTGTATCAGTAGTTCCTCTTTCACTGAAGGAGGTTTTTGTACGACTCTTTATCACTGTGTGAACACACAGCTACTAGGACAGTGAACACTCTGACAGTAATAATGTCCTGCATCTTCAGTCTGGACTCCACTGATGGTCAGAGTGAAATCACTATTAGATCCACTGCCACTGAATCTAGATGGAGTTCCAGTCTGGAGGGTGCTTGTCAAATATATGAGGAGTTTAGGAGCTTCTCCAGGTTTCTGTAAGTACCAGTTCAAGTAGTGTCCATAACTACTGTGATAGTAGACATCACTGCTGGTTTTACAATTTATTTTAACTTGTTGTCCTGGTTGAGCTGTTACTGAGGGACTCTGAGTGACTGTGATCTGTCCATTACACTCTGAAACACAAAATAAAATAAAATATTATTTCACAAGAGCTTTTTGACACAATAATAATAATAAAAATCTTTCTACAATTCAATTGAGTTTATATTAGTGAAATGCACTGAAACAGATTCTCACCAGCAATGAAAAGCAGTAGAGAGCAGATAATGAGAGCGTGTGCTGTCATCTTTACTGTGAATGAGTGAGAACTGAAGGAACAGTGATGTTGGTTTGACAGTCCTGACTAACAGACAGTCTGATATTGTGCTTTAATCAGAGGGGCGGGACACACATTCAAAACTGTTTCCTGTCAGCAGAAAATGTGAGCGTTACAGGAGAACAGCAGAAATAAGAAACAATTACATGTCAAATTACATTCATACATTTCAAACTTTATCTTTTAGTTATTAATTCCAATTGGTTGAAATTCTAATGATTTTTGTTCATTGTGGATATCTCGAGTATTCAGTAGATCAAACTAAATCAAATGTGTTATAGAGGAGTTATTACATTGTAATAAACATGTTGTATATAATTATGAATGTAATATGTATGTTTTTATTGTATTTTTGAAACAGTAGTTGATGACAATATGAAATGAATCATGTTTGAATGTGTGTTGTGTAAAGATGTGTTTGTGATCATGTGTTTAAAGTGCAGTTAGTGAAGCGCTCAGAGGTTTTTGTGCAGCTGTTCTATTAGTTTGTATCACTGTGGTGGACTTTCGGCAGCGGCACCAGACTGGATGTTGGCAGTAAGTAAATCATCAAATCATCATTTTAATGTTTTATGTGTTTTTATAATGTGGAATGTGTCAGTTTTACGTTGAATTGACACACATATGAGTTCAGTGATTTCTCTCACTTTTATGATTTATATTTCATTATTTATTAATAATATCTGATTAGACAGATTGAATAATTTGGCTGTTTTTCAAGAAATGAAGGTGAACTTTAAAGACACTTAATTTACACTTTGTCAGCACATGTGAATTTGTTGCTCGTACAGAAGTGAGATGTTCTTCAGTTTTTGGAGATGTTAAATGACTCTGTGTTTAAATGACGAACATTATCAAGAGTTCATAAAAATGCTCCTTCAATATGAAAAGTTTCTTAATGTAATATGTGAGATATAAAGAGATATATAGTTATTTCTTAATGTAGAAAGAGAAATTTATGAAGGAAAATATTCTTCAACTTTTGTGTAAGTCAAACTGCAAACATATAAAGATATGTGAACTTTATTAATAATGTCATCAAACCGTCAATCTGACATCATTTTGGTCATTCAGAGTCTTTGGGGAAATAAATTGTTCTTTATATGATTGAACAGATCAACATGAAGAAACAAACTTGCAGTTTAATGTTGAAAGTTTTCAATGATATCTTTAAAGATCTTAAAAATATATAATTTACTAATGTAATTGATTTAGTTTCAATCTGGAGAAAGAAATCTTTTCTTCTTTTGAAGTTGTCTATTGTGTCTTTGTCAGGCATCACTCGTCCTAAAGTGAGCGTCCTGCCGCCCTCCAGTGAAGAGATTTCCACAAAGAACACAGCAACACTGATGTGTGTGGCCAACAAGGGCTTCCCCTCAGACTGGAGCCTGAGCTGGAAGGTGGACGGGAGCAGCAGGTCTGAGAAGAGCAGTGCTGGGGTCCTGGAGAAGGACGGTCTGTACAGCTGGAGCAGCAGTCTGACTCTCTCTCAGGACGAGTGGATGAAGGCGGTCACAGTGAGCTGTGAGGCCAAACAGAAAGAGCAGCTGTCAGTCACTGGAGAAGTGAGGAGAGATCAGTGTTCTGAGTAGATCCTCTGGATTCTCTTCTGCTCTTCTCACTCATGTCTCACATGGAGACTAACAGTGACTTCTATTCACACAAGTATATGTGTGCTTTTGTCTTTCAGTTTTCGCTTGTCAAAATTCAATAAACTAATAAAATCTTCAGTTATTAAAGTTTCCTCTCTTTCTTCTTTGAAAAGTTGATTCATTTATATTATTTGGGTCATTAGTTAGATCAGGACTTTATCTCACATTTTATAAATAATCTTCACTCAATGAAGCATGAAAACACCTGCACAGACATTATGAAACAAGATCATTAAGTCAAACATATGGTGTTCTCAGTAAATGTATCAATTTATGAACAGATTTTGAAATATAAACATACAGGATCCAGCATGATTGAGAATGTTTATTAAACATTATTTTGTGTCCTTTAATGAAAACAAGGAAATCGTCTCGGTTAATGTCGTAACCACCGTTCCCTGATGGAGGGAACGAGTCGGTGTGCCGTTGAAATACGACAGTAACCGAGACGTTCACCTTCTGTCACTCACTCGATGTTGTGTCAATGAAGTGACACTAGGGGTCCACATATGAAAGCCAAAGAGACTGAACTGGTCACGTGAACTAAATCTAGGCCCTAGTCCGGCCCTTGTCCAACGGCTTATCAGAATTCTTGGCCTATACTACTGTTAAGCCATTAAAATAGTTTGGTTTTGTTTTTAATGGTAAAATAGTTTATAATTTATTTTTGTTTCTTCATCAAGTTAATTTAGAAAAATGTTTGGAGCATTTTTTGTTTGTTAAATTAAAGTTATAGTTTTTTAAAGTGACGACCAAGGGGCCATCGGCCGACAGTGAGTTGATCACGTTTTATCAATTTGTCCTCTCAAATCAACACTTGACTTGCCTACAATAAAATATATATAGACATAGATATAAAACACTTCAAGCATATCACACAATGTTAGTTTAAATGTTTATTATTACCACCACAAAAGGCATTTTTGACAAGATGTGGCAGGCTGATCTGCTGCTCACAACAGCATGTGGAAAAACGAACGAACGGACTATACAAACTAAACAAATAAAACAAAATAAAAAAACATGCAAGTTATCTTTACCTCAAAAACGTCTAGGTTCCGTATGTAACCTCCATTCCCTGATGGAGGGAACGAGACGTCGTGTCGAAGAATCGACACTAGGGGTCTCTCTTGAGCGCCGAAAGATACCTCTGATCTATGAAAAAAGGCCAATGAGAGTTGGCGAACAGTATTTGCATACCCCGCCTCCGGATACGGATATAAAGGTGAGGGAAATACGCTCGTTCATTCAGGATTTTTCTGAGGAGCCGGGAGTGTACTGGGCACCTCAGCGGCTCGGCTCAGCGACATGGCCGGGAAGACACGACGTCTCGTTCCCTCCATCAGGGAACGGAGGTTACATACGTAACCTAGACGTTCCCCGTCTGTCGCTCACTTCGACGTCGTGTCGAAGAAGCGACACTAGGGGTCCACCTCAAAACTCGCCATGCGCTGAGCCATGTAAATGTACTGCTTACACAGAAGCGGGCAGGTATTTCTATGTGCACAGCGACCAACTGTGTTCAGGCTGCACGTACTCTTCCCCAATGCCCCAAAAGAGTCGTCCGAATCCTTTTGGGTACCCTAGGGGGGAACAAGGTGACGCTCCCAACTAGGGAATGGGCCAAGCCTGGCTGGGCCTCTTTTCTCTCTGTTTTCTCGGCATAGAGCAAGAGCAGCCGGGGCCCTTACCACATCGAGGGAAGGGGGTCTTACCCGAATTCCTATTCTTTCAGGGCGAAAAGACCCTGTGGATGCCACACCTGCCCAGCAGGGGAGGTAAAGGTGGCAAAATACATCACATGGCCACTTTGGGCATGTGGGAAGAAATGGCGCGGTGGTAGATCCAACCTCGAGGAGGGGGGAGTTGCTACAAAACGGTGACTGGAGGGCAGCGAAGGACTGCCTAAGGGAGACGCGGGTCAGCTCGCAAGGTGACCGTACCGCGGAAATACACACAGGAGGAGTCCCGTAGGAGGCCTGATCTGTGGAGCACCTATTCCAGTAGGGGTAGCCGGAGGTACCCGTAGTGGACTGGGCCGGCAAGTTCCTCCGCTGAACTGTTGCGGGCCCGAGAGGGCTAGGGAGGAATCAACCAGGGACCTAGGCCCTCTGGGAAAGAAGTGCACTGTTCTGCCTCGGAGAGGGAAACGGCGCTGGAAACAAGCGATTCACCCGGTCAGATCGTCGACGTGTACTGAGTTCTACGGGCTCGGACCTGAGAGAACACGGGACGAGACTGACTCAACCCTGAGATTGTAAACCTTGCAAAGGTGTTAGGTGCTGCCCAGCCAGTCAGCAGCTCTACAGATGTCTGCTAGAGAGGTGCCCCTAGCCAGTACCCATGAGGATTCCACGCTCCTCCTAGAGTGGGCTCGAACCTGCAGAGGGGGCGGCACGGCCTGAGTGTGATAGGTCAACTGAATGGCCTCCACCACCCAGTGAGACAGCCTCTGTTTGGAGACAGCATTCCCTTTCTGCTGTCCTCCAAAGCAGACAAAGAGCTGCTCAGAGCACCTGAAGATGTGGGTGCATTCCAGGTAGGCACGCAAGGCACGTACCGGACACAGCAGTGAGAGGGCTGGGTCTGCCTCCTCCTGGGGCAGCACTTGTAGGTTCACTACCTGATCTCTGAAGGGTGTGGTAGGAACCTTGGGCACATAGCCCGGTCGAGGTCTTAGGATCACATGAGTGTCTGCCGGACCGAACTCCAGGCAAGTGTCGTTGGTAGAGAATGCTTGCAGGTCCCCGACCCTCTTGATGGAGGCGAGCGCGATCAGCAGGGCCGTCTTTAAAGAGAGAGCCCTGAGTCTAGCTGATCCTAGCGGCTTGAAAGGGAATCTCTGAAGACCGGCGAGGACCACCGAGAGATCCCAGGAGGGGAACAGGTTTGGCCGGGAGGGATTTAACCTCCGGGCACCTCTTAGGAACCTGACGATTAAGTCGTGCTTACCCAGGGACTTTCCGTCTACTGGGTCGTGGTGAGCTGCGATAGCGGCAACATACACCTTCAAGGTGGATGGGGACAGCCTCCCCTCCAACCTCTCCTGTAGGAACAGGAGCACAGACCTAACTGCGCACCTCTGTGGGTCTTCTGCCCGGGAAGAACACCAATTCACGAACAGACGCCATTTCAGGGCATAGAGTTGCCTGGTAGAAGGGGCTCTGGCTTGGTTGATCGTGGCTACGACCGTGGGTGGTAGACCAGCTAGATCTTCCGCGTCCCGTCCAGGGGCCAGACGTGGAGGTTCCAGAGGTCTGGGTGCGGATGCCAGAGCGTGCCCCATCCCTGAGAAAGAAGGTCCTTCCTCAGGGGAATTCGCCAGGGAGGGGCTGTTGCGAGGAGTACGAGGTCTGAGAACCAGGCCCGGGTGGGCCAGTAAGGAGCCACGAGAGTGACTTGCTCCTCGTCCTCCCTGACCTTGCACAGCACCTGTGCAAGAAGGCTCACTGGGGGCAATGTTACTTGCGCAGCCCCACCGGCCAGCTGTGTGCCAGTGCGTCTGCCCCTAGGGGAGCGTCTGAGGGGGCGTACCAGAGCGGGCAGTGGGAGGTCTCTCGGGAGGCAAACAGGTCTACCTGAGCCTGCAAAAAACCATTCCCAAATCAGCTGAACCGAGTGGGGGTGAAGCCTCCACTCTCCTCCAGGCAAGCGTTGTCGTGACAGCGCGTCCGCCATCACATTGAGGTTGCCGGGGATGTGAGTGGCACGTAGCGAGCTGAGTCGGTGCTGGCTCCAAAGGAGGAGACGACGGGCGAGTTGCGATATGTGGCGGGAGTGTACGCTGCCTTGGCGATTTATTTGGTGCTGTCTGACCTGACAAGGACATGTTCTTCCCAAATTAATGGGAGAAACTGCCGCAGGGCTAAAAGGACGGTCAACAACTCGAAGCAGTTGATGTGCCAACGCAACTGGGCCCTTTTCCAACGGCTTGAGGCTGCATGCCCGTTGCAAACGGTGCCCCAACCTGATCTGGAGGCGTCGGTCGTGACCAGGACGCGTCTGGACAACTGCTGTAGGGGTACTCCAGCCCGTAAAAAACAGAGGTCTGTCCAGGGGTTGAATGCTTTGCGGCAGGCGGGGGTGATCATTACCCGGTGCATGCCGTGGCGCCATGCTCGTCTCGGGACTCGGGTCTGAAGTCAGTGTTGGAGCGGTCTCATATGCATCAACCCCAGCGGCGCGACCGCCGCGGAGGATGCCATATGCCCCAGGAGCCTCTGGAAAAGTTTTAAAGGGACCGCTGTGCCCGGCCTGAAGGCGGCGAGGCAGTTCAACACTGACTGGGCACGCTCGTTGGTGAGACGCGCCGTCATTGAGACAGAGTCTAAAGTGATGCTCTGAACTGGAGTAAGCTTGCTCTTTTCCCAGTTGACCTGAAGCCCCAAGCGGCTGAGGTGCCTGAGCACCTGGTCTCTGTGAGCGCATAGTGACTCTCGTGAGTGGGCCAGAATGAGCCAGTCATCGAGGTAGTTGAGTATGCGGATGCCGGCTACTCGGAGCGGGGCAAGAGCTGTCTCTGCGACTTTCGTGAAGATGCGAGGGGACAGAGACAGGCTGAAGGGGAGGACTTTGTACTGATGCGCCTGACCATCGAACGCGAACCGCAGGACGGGGCGGTGTCGAGGCAGGATGGAGACGTGAAAGTACGCATCCTTCAGGTCTACCGCTGCGAACCAATCTAGATGCTGGATGCAGGTTAGAATGTACTTCTGCGTGAGCATTTTCAACGCTTGGTTGAGAACTCGAAGATCCAAGATTGGTCGTAAGCCACGCCTTTCTTGGGCACTATGAAGTACTGGCTGTAGAAACCCTCCATCTCGGTTGGAGGGACAGGCTCTATCGCGTCTTTGGCCAGAAGAGTCGCGATTTCCGCGCGCAGGGACTGGGCGTGTTCGTCGTGGACTGCGGAGAAGCGGAAGCCCATTAAGGGGGGCGGGGGCCTGGCAAACTGAATTGCGTAACCAAGTTGGATGGTCCGGGCCAGCCAGCGAGACGGGTTGGGAAGTGAATGCCACGCATCCAACCTCTGCGCTAGGGGCACCAAGGGGACGATTAATTTTGACGTGCCCGGCGGGGCTTTGCAGTGGGGCGGAGCAGGTAGGGCAGCGTTGGGCGGCGACGGGGCGACCCGCGGCTGAGGTGCTGAGAAAAGACTCAAAGAACTTACCTTGATCTGCGCACCCGGCAGGGGGCGGGTTAACGACTGAGGAGGAGGTCCTGGGTAGGCGTCCTCTGGACTCGTCGGAACCGGCCGGCCGGCCGGCCGGGGAACAGTCATGGGGCTGAAGACGGGTGGTCTGTGTCCAGGGAGCCAGGACTGTTGAGATCTGTGGGCAAAGTGCCGTGAGAACGGAATTTGTGGGCCAGGTGACCCAGAGACATAGGAAATAGCTCTTTTATTGAGAATGTGGGTACCGCAACTCCATCTAAGGGGGGGCGGCGGCGGCAGCAGCAAATTAAATTGTTTAACAACAAAAGATTCTTCTCCTGGCCCTCCACCGGGGGACGGAGCGGTCTTACCACCTCCGGTGCTAACGTCTGTGTCATTGGGTCGTCCGTCTCAGGACCGCCTGGGAGCCTTCCGGGTCCACGAGGGAGTCCGAGAGACGGGGGGCGTCAGATTCCTGCGGTGTGCTCGACGCAGGGGCTGAGAGCTGGGCCCAGGTTGAGGCGGAGCAGGTTTCTTAGTTACAGGGGGACGCCCTCGGCGAGCAGACGGGGCAGTGGCCTTGGCGGCAGGTTTGCGGCGAGGCAGGATGTGTGATATGGCCTCCATCTGCTTCTTCACCGTGGAGAACTGCTGGGCAAAGTCCTCGACGGTGTCGCCGAAGAGGCCAAGCTGGGAGACAGGGGCGTCGAGGAAGTGAACTTTGTCGGCCTCGCGCATCTCGACCAGGTTGAGCCAAAGGTAACGTTCCTGGACCACTAGGGTGGCCATCGCCTGCCCGAGTGCCTGCGCAGTGACCTTCGTGGCTCTGAGGGCGAGGTCGGTCGCTGAGCGCAGTTCCTGCAGCACATCGGGGTCAGGGCTACCCTCGTGCAGATCCCTGAGCGCCTTGGCCTGGTGGACTTGCAGGAGGGCCATGGCGTGCAAGGCGGAGGCGGCCTGTCCCGCGGCGCTGTAGGCTTTGTGGTTGAACGAGGATGAAGTCCTACAGGCCTTGGAAGGGGGTACAGGGCACCTGCGCCAGGTGGTAGGGTCACCGGGACAGAGATGGAGCGCAACCGCCCTATCCACCTAGGGAATCGCCGTGTACCTGTGGGCCTCTCCGCCGTTGAGGGTAGCGAGAGCGGAAGAGCAGGGCTTTTGACGGATGGAGAGCGGGGCTCTCCATGATGACGTCAGCTCGTCATGCACCTCCGGGAAAAACGGGACCGGGGGGGCGTGGCTGTGAACGGCACCCAGACCCCAGGAACCAGTCGTCCAACCGTGACGGGTGTGGGGAGGGTGGAGGTTTCCAGTCCAACCCCACCCCGATGGCGGCCCGGGCAAGCATGTCAGACATCTGCGCATCCGCCTCAGCCTGGGCGTGCTGGCCCGAAGGCGGCAGCCCAGGGGAGGACGCCGCGCTCTCCGATGGAGCGGTGAGCTCATCGGCTTCAAGCTCCAGAGGATAGGCAAACCGGCCCGGAGGCGAGTCGCCGTTACCTGGAGACTGGACGGAGGTCAGCGAGCGTGTTGGGGGCGGGTGGTCCGAGGGGGCATACCCGGCGGAGCTGCACCCGCTGCCCTCCCCAAATCGCCTCCAGTGCCAACCGCATCGTCCTCAATCCCGTGGGAAGAAGGAGCGATACGGGGGGTGGCAGGAGTGGCGTGCTTTCTGTTGAAAGCCGGGTTGAGGCGGAGCAGGGTGCTTTTTAGCCGCAGGAGGACGCCCTCGGCGAGCAGACGGGGCATAGCCCATAGTGGCAGGCTTGCGGTGGGGCAGGATGTGAGATATGGCCTCTGTCTGCTTGGCAAAGTCCTCGACGGTGTCGCCGAACTGGGAGACAGGGGTGTTGAGAAAACGAGCCTTGTTGGTTTCACTCATCTCGACCAAGCTCAGCCACAGATGACGTTCCTGGACCATGAGCGTGGCCATCACCTGCCCGAGTGACTGCGCTGTGACCTTCGTTGCTCTAAGGGCGAGGTCGGTCGCTGAGCGCACTTCCTGCAGCACATCGGATCAGGGCTACCCCCGTGCAGATCTTTGAGCGCCTTGGCCTGGTGGACTTGCAAGGATGGCCATGGCGTGCAGAGCGGAAGCAGCATGTCTGGCGGTGCTGTAGGCTTTCGCGGTCAGCGAGGATGTTGTCGTACTGGCCTTGGAGGGGAGCACAGAGTGACCCAGCCAGGTGGTAGGATTTCCGGGGCACAGGTGGAGCGCAAGGCTGTGAGGATGTGAGAGGCACTGGGACCCCAGGAAACAGTCATCCAACCGTGATGGCTGTGGGGAGGACGGAGGGTTCCAGTGCAATTCCACCCTGGTTCCAGTGCAATTCCACCCTGGTGGCGGCCTGGGAAAGCATGTCAGACATCTGAGCGTCAGCCTCAGCCTGGGCGTGCTGGCCCGAAGGCGGCAGCCCAGGGGAGTCATCCGCATCAGACACCGCGCTCTCCGATGCAGCCGCGTGCTCATCCACTTCGAGCTCTAGAGGGTAAACAGGCTGGCTCTGAGGCGATCCGCTGTTGCCTCAAGCACGGATGGGACTCAACAATAGTGCTGGGGAGTGGGTGGTCCGAGGGGGCTTACCTGGCGGAGATGCACCCGCTGCCATCCCCAGATTGCCTCCATCGCCAGCCGCATAGTCCATAATTCCGTGGGAAGAAGGAGCAATGCGGGGGGCGGCTGGAGTGGCGAGCTATCTTTTGAAAGCGAGCCACGACTGCAACGTTGCCATGGTCATGCCCTCACAGTGAGGACATGAGCCTTCCACAAACACTGCCTCGGTGTGATCGCTGCCCAGACACAAGAGACAACGCCTGTGGCCGTCTGAAGCAGAGAGCACTCTACCGCATCCAGGCGAATGGCATCTTTAAAAAGACGTGTCCCGAAAAGGACGTTCAACGCCGCTGTGTATTGCTCTAGTAGAGGGAAAATACTCTTACAAGAAATATCACTCTTTAAATACTCTTGTTTGCTATTGTGCTGTCGAAGCGCCAGGGCCAAACTGCACTGCCGTTCAGAGAAGGAGAAAGCCGCTGTAGTGCGCCGTAGATCCAACAGCAGAGAGCATCAGAGGAACAATAACGGTGTGTGACTCACAGCTCGCTGCAGTACAACCATCGTCTCCGAATAAAATTTCTGAGTGAACTCAACGTATTTCCCCGCTTTTATACCCGTATGTCTGGGGCGGGTATGCAAATACTGTCTGCCAACTTCTCATTGGCCTTTTTTCATAGATCAGAGGCATATTCGGTGCTCAAGAGAGACCCCTAAGTGAGCGAAAGAAGGGGAACTAGTGTTTGTTCCTCCCGAGACAAAGAATTAAAAGTAGCGTATGCCACCCAAACCCGGTCTCCCCTATTTTACCCGTAAAACACTTTGGTCAAATTCTGTTTTTCTTTTTGAATGTGCTATAGAAATATATGTTCATAATGAATAATGAATAATTAATAATTCAAATAAATTTAACTTTATGCATAATGTAATGAATAAATCATGAATACTGTGACAGTGAGGGAGAGAGTCTAAAGGTGCGTCCCAAACCAGACACTATTTTATGTCATATTGAATTGTAAGTAGTGCGAGTCGTATGTTTGCACTGAAAATGCAACAAAAAGAAGTGCACTACGAGTACCCGGATGATGCACATTTTCAACCATCAAAACAGAGTGTGGAATGTTGGCAGAGGTGGGTCGAGTAGCCCAAAAAATGTACTCAAGTAAAAGTAAAAGTTCTGACATTAATAATTATTTGAGTAAGAAAGTGTTTAATTAAGAGTACTCAAGTAGTGAGTCGTTACTTTCACAAATGACATAATGGACGTTAACTCTCATATATTCCATTAAATAATTCACATTTAACATGTATTACAGAATGTGACGAGGAGGAGTGTGTGGCCGGGCCGTGATGGAGCATAGCCAGCGCTGAGTCAGCTGATCAGCGGGAGAGCGAGATCAGGGGCGACCGGAGACACCGGATTGAGAGAGAGACACACGCAGTGTTTGTCATCCAGCCATCTAATTTTCATGGTGTCCTCTCTTTGGAAATCCAGACTATGGTCACACAAAGTAAACGTGCCTCTGAGATGAACACATTTCACTGCAGGTGTTTGAGTGACTGTCACTGAACCTCTTGATTCTACAGAAGGACAAAACATTAATATTAGTAAAAGTTCAGACAAACTGGTTTCCTTTTCAGTGGGAAATCACTTCTAGCACACATGATCAGTCATATAGAGTAGAATGAGTATAATTTTCATTTAATCTTACCTCTTAAACAGTAGCTAGTTAACATCCAGATGAAGATGATGATGACAGTCATGATTGCTGTGGATTTAACTTCTGGATGAAGAAGTTTTCTGTCTTCAGTCTTCAAACTCACTGAACTAATAAAAACTCTCAGACAACTGAAGCATGTGCCGCCAATGCAAAGAGTCTAAATGTAAATTAGTTTAATGGTAACATCAGATAATGCAGATTTAAATGTCTTCTGTCATCTAAGCATTCAGTTTGCATGTAAAAAATAAGTTGTATATGAGAGAGAACATCAACACTATGAGAAACAAGAGTAGAAACGTCACTCTGCCCTCCATGATGGAAAAGGTCAAAGGTCAAAGTGTAATCTTCAACCTGGAAAACAGATATACATGTAATAAACTGACATGAATAAAATGAAACAAATGCCTTTTAATAAATGAAGAGAATTTTAAAAGTGCACTCAGTAATATTAATATTTATATTGATATTGTTCTGACACCGGTTTAGATTCAGCATCACACAAAAGCAAAAGTTCTCAGTTTCTGATGTTGTTGAAGAAATCTGCCAATTGAGGGGGTGAAACAAGTCAAACGTTTAAAGTGATGAATTACATTCAAATATGACATCTGTGAAAACAAATGTTTTATGTTTGCATGATGCTGTATTCACATGGATAGGTGTCAGTAAAGTTTAAGACTAGTGTCATATCAGCCAGTAAAACATCAACCAAAAATGACTGAATTTACCTTTATAATAAAATGTGTCGTCCAGTTTCATATGTAGTGTTGAGTGTGAAATATCAAAATCAAAAACTTTGTGTCCATGTCAATTTATAATGAAACATTCAGAGAAACTGTTTCTGTATCAGTAGTTCCTCTTTCACTGAAGGAGGTTTTTGTACGACTCTTTATCACTGTGTGAACACATCACTGTTGATCCAGTGAAAACTCTGACAGTAATAATGTCCTGCATCTTCAGTCTGGACTCCACTGATGGTCAGAGTGAAATCACTATTAGATCCACTGCCACTGAATCTAGATGGAGTTCCAGTCTGGAGGGTGCTTGTCCAATATATGAGGAGTTTAGGAGCTTCTCCAGGTTTCTGTAAGTACCAGTGCAAGCGGTATCCCAATCTACTGTCCCAGTGGACATCACGGCTGGTTTTACAGTTTATTTTAACTTGTTGTCCTGGTTGAGCTGTTATTGAGGGACTCTGAGTGACTGTGATCTGTCCATTACACTCTGAAACACATCATAAAATAAAATATTATTTCACAAGAGCTTTTTGACACAATAATAATAATACAAAACTTTTTATAGAATTCAATTGAGTTTATATTAGTGAAATGCACTGAAACAGATTCTCACCAGCAATGAAAAGCAGTAGAGAGCAGATAATGAGAGCGTGTGCTGTCATCTTTACTGTGAATGAGTGAGAACTGAAGGAACAGTGATGTTGGTTTGACAGTCCTGACTAACAGACAGTCTGATATTGTGCTTTAATCAGAGGGGCGGGACACACATTCAAAACTGTTTCCTGTCAGCAGAAAATGTGAGCGTTACAGGAGAACAGCAGAAATAAGAAACAATTACATGTCAAATTACATTCATACATTTCAATCTTTATCTTTTAGTCATTAATTCCAATTGGTTGAAATTCTAATGATTTTTGTTCATTGTGGACATCTCATGAGCATTCAGTAGATCAAACTAAATCAAATGTGTTATAGAGGAGTTATTACATTGTAATAAACATGTTGTATATAATTATGAATGTAATATGTATGTTTTTATTGTATTTTTGAAACAGTAGTTGATGACAATATGAAATGAATCATGTTTGAATGTGTGTTGTGTAAAGATGTGTTTGTGATCATGTGTTTAAAGTGCAGTTAGTGAAGCGCTCAGAGGTTTTTGTGCAGCTGTTCTATTAGTTTGTATCACTGTGGTGGACTTTCGGCAGCGGCACCAGACTGGATGTTGGCAGTAAGTAAATCATCAAATCATCATTTTAATGTTTTATATGTTTTTATAATGTGGAATGTGTCAGTTTTATGTTGAATTGACACACATACGAGTTCAGTGATTTCTCTCACTTTTATGATTTATATTTCATTATTTATTAATAATATCTGATTAGACAGATTGAATAATTTGGCTGTTTTTCAAGAAATGAAGGTGAACTTTAAAGACACTTAATTTACACTTTGTCAGCACATGTGAATTTGTTGCTCGTACAGAAGTGAGATGTTCTTCAGTTTTTGGAGATGTTAAATGACTCTGTGTTTAAATGACGAAGATTATCAAGAGTTCATAAAAATGCTCCTTCAATATGAAATGTTTCTTAATGTAATATGTGAGATATAAAGTTTTACTGGAGGAATTCTTTCACCAAATTAACTGTTAAAAGTTCATCATTGTACAGAATTTTCTTTTCTATTCTCTTGAGGTTGGGCAATGTCTTTTCATAGTTATTTCTTAATGTAGAAAGAGAAATTTATGAAGGAAAATATTCTTCAACTTTTGTGTAAGTCAAACTGCAAACATATAAAGATATGTGAACTTTATTAATAATGTCATCAGACCGTCAATCTGACATCATTTTGGTCATTCAGAGTCTTTGGGGAAATAAATTGTTCTTTATATGATTGAACAGATCAACATGAAGAAACAAACTTGCAGTTTAATGTTGAAAGTTTTCAATGATGTCTTTAAAGATCTTATAAATATATAATTTACTAATGTAATTGATTTAGTTTCAATCTGGAGAAAGAAATCTTTTCTTCTTTTGAAGTTGTCTATTGTGTATTTGTCAGGCAATACTCGTCCTAAAGTGAGCGTCCTGCCGCCCTCCAGTGAAGAGATTTCCACAAAGAACACAGCAACACTGATGTGTGTGGCCAACAAGGGCTTCCCCTCAGACTGGAGCCTGAGCTGGAAGGTGGACGGGAGCAGCAGGTCTGAGAAGAGCAGTGCTGGGGTCCTGGAGAAGGACGGTCTGTACAGCTGGAGCAGCAGTCTGACTCTCTCTCAGGACGAGTGGATGAAGGCGGTCACAGTGAGCTGTGAGGCCAAACAGAAAGAGCAGCTGTCAGTCACTGGAGAAGTGAGGAGAGATCAGTGTTCTGAGTAGATCCTCTGGATTCTCTTCTGCTCTTCTCACTCATGTCTCACATGGAGACTAACAGTGACTTCTATTCACACAAGTATATGTGTGCTTTTGTCTTTCAGTTTTCTCTTGTCAAAAATTCATTAAAGTAATAAAATCTTCAGTTATTAAAGATTCCTGTCTTTCTTATTGGAAAAGTTGATTCATTTATATTATTTGTGTCATTAGTTAGATCAGGACTTTATCTCACATTTTATAAATAATCTTCACTCAATGAAGCATGAAAACACCTGCAGAGACTTTATGAAACAAGATCATGAAGTCAAATTAGGGAAGTCAAACATATGGTGTTCTCAGTAAATGTATAAATTGATGAACAGATTTTGAGATATAAACATACAGGATCCAGCATGATTGAGAATGTTTTAAAGATTATTTTGTGTCCTTTAATGAAAACAAGGAAATCTGATGTTTTGCAGACAGGAGTTTAACATGTTGTTTTAAGTGTTGATGGTATTATGATGGTGAACATCTGCTGATGGAGCTGCTCTATTCTGAGAGGAACACAATCACTCCAACCTGATGATGCAAATATTTGAACAGCAGTTATTGAAGTAGCAGACAGTTATAAAGTGACAATAATTAAAGTGCAACTCAGGACACGTGTGTGTGTGTGTGTGTGTGTGTGTGTGTGTGTGTGTGTGTGTGTGTGTGTGTGTGTGTGTGTGAAGACCCCGATGATCTTCTCAGCTGTTCTCACTATCCTCTGCAGGGCTTTGCAGTCCAAAACGGTGCAAGTCCCTAACCAGGTAGTAATGCAGCTGCTCAGGATGCTCTCAATAGTCCCTCTATAGAATGTAGTGAGGATGTGGGGTGGGAGATGTGCTTTTCTCAGCCTTCGAAGAAAGTAGAGACGCTGCTGGGCTTTCTTGGTAATAGAGTTGGTGTTGAGGGACCAGGTGAGTTTCTCCGCCAGGTGAACACCAAGGAATTTGGTGCTCTTGACGATCTCCACAGAGGAGCCGTCAATGTTCAGTGCAGAGCGGTGACTCCTAAAGTCTCTCCTGCTCTCCTAAAGTCAACAAACATCTATTTTGTTTTAACCTTATATTGTGTTCCCAGATTTCATAATTCTCTAAAAGGGTCTGATGAGCAGTCTCTGCACACTGGATTATATATTGACATTTCTTTCTCTCTCTCTCTGAATGGAGATGTGTGTGGTGGACACACAAACATCTCTATCTAGTTGACTTCTATGGATCTTGATCAAGATCATCAAGGTGTCTCCAGACACATGATGTACTGCTGTGTCTCCTCAAACCATTCATAGATCAATAACATGCGCTGACATGAGCTTCTTCATAAGTAGAAGTAACCCCAGGTTCATTTGAAAGAATATGGATCTTAAAGAAAGTACAACGGTGTCCGTGATACAGAGTAATTAGTTAATTAATTACTTAGTAGTAGACGTTGTAATAACATGTAACAAAATGTAATTAACATGTAACTAAGTTATGGAACAGCATGTACTTACAGATTGTAATTACACACATGTAATAGGCAGCTACTGTTACACATATGTAACAGGCCGAGTCAGTTACATACGTGTTACCGACTTGGTACAATGTAATTATATAAGAAAGTACTTTGTTGTCAGGAACCAATCAGGTGCTACATCTCACACCACACAACGATCACTCTCTCCAGAGTTCTAATCACTTGCACCTGTTCCAAATCAGCAGTCAGCTCCATATAAACACCCAGTTCACAATCAGTCTTTGTCGAGTCTCCAACAGGAACAGACGCATACCAAAGTCTCAAGAAGTCTCTTACTCTGCCTACACCAGTCAAGTAACGTATACTCACCTGAAAAGATACTAACCTCTATGTCCATGTTCTGATGTTCCCAGAATCCGCTGCTGAATCCAAGTTTCCTGATTCCTTGTGTTCCTTCTGAGTCTCGCTTGCTGGTGGAAATATTTGAAAGAGAAAAGACAAGTATCACTGAACTGTGTTAGTTTGACTGTGGATTAACGGAAGAGGATCTACTCACCTGGAATCCTTCACGCTAAGTTATCCTCATCGAATTCACCTCTGAAACTTGAAAAGACTCACCATTGAACTTGATGCACTAAAATAAAGCTTTGTTCTTATACACTTACCTCTGTCTCCGAGCCTGTATCCTGACAGAAGACTCGACCGGCACAAAAAGAGGTGAAGAAAATGATTTCCAGACAACCTCCAGCACCGGATACGAATCCCATACAACCCACCGTCGCTGCAACAAGTCCCATACATGTCACCGCTGCCATGACAAATCCATTGTTAACCCCAGTCAGCACTTCCGTGAACGCCGCTTCCTCTATTACTTGCTTCGCTGTTCCACCGTCGCGTCCAGCGCCATTCTCTGGTCGGGCGGAAGATTGCAATGGATTCCTGTTACAATGTTCACTTGCTCTGGAACAACAAGCTCAACTATATCCTACTGAGCGGTCTAAAGTGGCTTTCATTATCCAACAATTATCCGGAGCGGCTTTGAGATGGGCTGAGGCATTGTGGAAGGAATCAGCTGTGATAACATCTGTTCAGGATTTTGTAAAACACTTCAGGGAAGTTTTCGGTCGTCCAATTGAGGATTCCTCTTTCGGTGATCAGTTGTTGCAGTTACGTCAAGGGAAGAAGACTGTTTCTGAGTATTCTTTAGAGTTTCGTACTCTAGCCTCCAACAGTGGGTGGAACGAAAGGGCGCTCCTCTCAGTGTATCGCCGTGGATTGAATCCTGCCTTGCGTCTTCAATTGGCGATTTATGATGACAGCTTAGGAATAGAGAAATTTATCCAGCAGGCTATTCGCGTGCAGCAACGATCTCAAGATTGTTACTAAGACAATCTATATTGCCATTCTGCATCTCCACAAATTGTCATGAGCTCCACATCAGAGGATCAATCAGAAAGAATGCAGGTTGACACCTTTCGAATTTCCCAGACAGAACGCACTCGACGAAAGGAGTTGAAACTATGCATGTACTGTGGTTCCAAGGGCCATTTTAGACTTAACTGTCCAATACGACCAGAACGACTGATGGTAAGCTCCGTCCAAGACAGCTCTATTATATCCACACCCCTCACGATTCCTGTAATCCTGAAATCTCGAAATAAATATGTATCTGTAACGGCCATCATCGACTCTGGGTCAGCTGGGAATTTTATTTCAGGACGACTCTGTAAAGAACTCAACCTCCGGAAGATCAAGACCCCTAAGCCCTACTCCATCCACGCCGTAACAGGTGAGCTGATTAATAAGGGGCATGTAACTTCCCAAATAATACCCATCCAGTTGTGGGTTGAGAACAAACACCAGGAAATGTTCGAACCTTTTGTTCTGCAGAATAGTCAGACAGATATAATCCTAGGTCGTCCATGGTTAATTCGTCATCAACCAACCATCAATTGGCAGTCTGGGAAGATCAAGAAATGGGGTTGTCATTGTTCCCTTAGTGAAATCCCACCTCCTAGCTCTTCCAGTGTCCAAATACCCAAAGAAATGATAGTTAACTCTACATCCATAGAAAGTCCGAAGGAAAACCTGTCCACGAGTATCCCCTCCTGTTACTCCTCATTCTCTGATGTTTTTAATCCAGTTGCTGCTTCCCAGTTACCTCCCCATCGACCATGGGATTGTGCTATTGATTTGAAACCAGGAGCATCTATTCCCAAGGGTCGAATATATTCGTTATCTATCCCTGAACAAGAGTCCATGCGGAAGTACATCGAAGAAGCTTTACAACAAGGCTACATCCGCCCTTCTACATCCCCTGCCGCGGCTAGTTTCTTTTTTGTTCCCAAGAAGGACGGGGGCCTGAGACCATGTATCGATTACAGAGCTCTAAACCAAATTACAGTGAAATTCAGTTATCCACTACCACTCATTCCTTCAGCTCTGGAACAGCTCAGAGGAGCTAAAGTCTTCACCAAATTGGACCTAAGGAGCGCCTACAATCTGATCCGAATTAGAAAATGTGATGAGTGGAAGACGGCTTTCATAACTCCTGCAGGACACTATGAATATCTCGTTATGCCGTACGGATTGGTAAACGCCCCTTCGGTTTTCCAGAGCTTCATGGATGAAGTACTTCGGGAGTTCTTGGGAAAATTCGTGTTGGTGTATATCGACGACATCCTCATTTTCTCCAAAAACATAGTGGAACATCAACATCAGGTTTCTCAGGTACTCCAAAAACTCAGAGAATTCACCTTGTTTCTAAAGGCCGAGAAGTGTTCATTCCATCAAACCAGTGTCGAGTTTCTGGGATTTCACCTCAGTGAAAGAGGAGTGGAAATGAATAATCAGAAGACAGAAACCATCCTGTCCTGGCCTACCCCCAATTCAGTTAAGGAACTTCAGAGATTCCTGGGTTTCGCCAATTTCTACCGACGATTTATACATCAGTACAGCCTGTTGACAGCTCCACTAACCTCACTGCTAAAGGGAAAACCCAAGACACTTCTTTGGACCCCAGAAGCAGAAGGAGCTTTTAAGTCACTGAAGGCTGCATTCACCACTGCGCCCTTACTTCATCACCCAGATCCGGAAAAGGTAATCGTAGTGGAAGTAGATGCCTCCACTACAGGAGTAGGAGCGATCTTGTCCCAATACTCTGATAATTCTTTCGAAACCATCCCCTGTGCATTCTTCTCAAGAAAACTATCTGCTGCTGAAAGCAATTACGACATCGGAAATCGGGAACTCTTGGCTGTAAAACTTGCCTTAGAAGAATGGAGGCATTGGCTGGAAGGGGCCAAACATCCGTTTATTGTACTCACCGATCACAAAAACCTCCAGTATTTGAGAGATGCCAAGAGATTGAACCCACGTCAGGCTAGATGGGCCCTGTTCTTCACTCGTTTTCATTTCACAATATCATACCGCCCCGGTTCAAAGAATACTAGAGCAGATGCTCTCTCTCGTATCCATGCCCCTGAAAATCCAATTGAAGAACCTGAATCCATCTTACACGAAAGGCTATTTGTCAACCCAATCCATTGGGAGATCAATGAACAACTACTTGAACTGTCACGACAGCAACCCAGAATCCCAGGATGTGGGATCCCAGGATCCCGACAAGATTTATTTACCAGAAGATTTCCGTAATTCCTTGATTTCATCGGCGCATTCCTCGGTAGGCACAGGTCATCCCGGAGTAAGTAAGACTACATCAACTCTCCAACTCAAGTATTGGTGGCCCAACATGCAGCGAGATATAACAACATTTATCCAAGGATGTATTCCCTGTGCCATGTCCAAAGTTCCCAGACATCTACCAGTGGGTAAGTTGATGCCCCTTCCTGTCCCACTTAGACCTTGGTCTCACATCGGGGTAGACTTTGTAACTGATCTTCCTGTCTCAGATGGTAACACTTGTATCCTCGTGGCCATCGATCGTTTCTCCAAGGCATGTAAATTAATTCCTCTGAAGAATCTTCCCACCGCATTTGTCACTGCAGAGCTGTTAATGGAACATGTCTTTCGAAACTTTGGTATACCAGAGGACATCGTGTCCGACAGGGGACCTCAATTCACCTCCCGGGTGTGGCGTGCATTCTTCTCTCTGATGAATGTAACTAAGTCTCTCATCAGGGTACCATCCACAAACGAACGGCCAAACCGAACGAAAGATCCAAGATGTCGGACGGTTCTTGCGTACGTTCTGCCACTCTAACCAAAACATCTGGAGTCGCTATTTGATTTGGGCAGAGTACGCACAAAATTCTCTCAGACAGACATCTACACAGTTAACTCCATTTCAATGTGTTTTGGGTTATCAACCCCCATTGTTTCCTTGGTCCGGTGAACCCTCAGAAGTCCCAGCGGTAGATAAATGGTTCAGAGAGAGTGAAAGAATTTGGAATCAAACTCATCATCACATTCGACAAGCAATCAATCGCCAACAAAACTTTGCAGATGCTCGTCGACGTCAGACCCCAGAATACCAACCTGGACAACTAGTCTGGCTTTCTACAAAAGACATCCGTCTACGTCAGCCTTGTCGGAAATTAAATCCCAAGTATATCGGACCATTCCCCATAGAGAGACAGATCAACCCAGTAACCTATAAACTTCGTCTCCCGGCTCAACAACAGATCCATTCCACATTCGATGTTTCTCTCCTGAAACCTTATCATCCAGCTGTGCCCAGCTCAACTACAGAACCAGCTCCAGAAGAAAATCCCACGATACCTCCTATGGAACCAGACTCCATCTATTCAATAAAAGAAATATTGGACTCTCGACGTCGAGGTGGTCAACTTGAATATTTGATTGATTGTTTAGGATATGGACCAGAGGAGAGGTGTTGGATACCTCGGAAAGACATCCTTGATCCCACTATGCTCTCTGAATTCCACGCTCAGCATCCACAGAAACCTGCACCACGACCCAGAGGTAGACCACCACGACGTCGGGGTCCACGGTCCGCTGGCACGGACTCTGGAGGGGGGGTAGTGTCAGGAACCAATCAGGTGCTACATCTCACACCACACAACGATCACTCTCTCCAGAGTTCTAATCACTTGCACCTGTTCCAAATCAGCAGTCAGCTCCATATAAACACCCAGTTCACAATCAGTCTTTGGTATGCGTCTGTTCCTGTTGGAGACTCGACAAAGTCTCAAGAAGTCTCTTACTCTGCCTACACCAGTCAAGTAACGTATACTCACCTGAAAAGATACTAACCTCTATGTCCATGTTCTGATGTTCCCAGAATCCGCTGCTGTATCCAAGTTTCCTGATTCCTTGTGTTCCTTCTGAGTCTCGCTTGCTGGTGGAAATATTTGAAAGAGAAAAGACAAGTATCACTGAACTGTGTTAGTTTGACTGTGGATTAACGGAAGAGGATCTACTCACCTGGAATCCTTCATGCTAAGTTATCCTCATCGAATTCACCTCTGAAACTTGAAAAGACTCACCATTGAACTTGATGCACTAAAATAAAGCTTTGTTCTTATACACTAACCTCTGTCTCCGAGCCTGTATCCTGACATTTGTACTACACAATGTAACAACAAGTGCTTAAATATGTTACTAAGGTGTGAAAAAAGCTGTTACATGTACGTAACATAAAGTGTATCAAGGTTGTACTTAAGTGCACTTCATGTGTATCTACATGCCTTATCCATCTGAATTAACCCACTAGTTCACAGCTTAATATTTGCAGTAGCTTCTTAATTACATTACATTTACAGAATATTACACAGGTATAAGCTACGTAAAATAAAGTGTATCAAGATTGTACTTAAGTGTACTTCATGTGTATCTGCAAACCTTATCCATCTGTATCTTCGTTTGGGTAAACTCACTAGTTCACAGCTTAAATACATAATTTTTGTCATCAGCACAGTTCTCTGATGTATGCGCACACTATTTGTGTGCAGCCTGATTTTTGTGTTTGTGCATGGACGAGTGATTTGAGTGCTCAAAAAACAAAAAAAAAGCGGAATGTGAAAAATTAAATATACCCAAGCCTTAAGTGTACTTACGCTTTCTATCCACCTGCCTGTCAATACATTGATGGAAATTAATGAGATGTGAGCAGATTTTTACAATTCAAAACCTTTATTGTTAAGCTTCAAAAGAATGTAACACAGAAATAAAATGGCTTTTAAAACATTGCTAAGCAAAACATATTACTTAAACACATTTTAAGTGCATTCCAGCATACTGGAACTGATTCTGAAACAAATAATAAAATAAAGAAATAGCCCCAATATAAAACAATGAAACAATAAGGAGCTTATCTGTATTTGTACTTGATTGGCAGAAGCTTGCCTTTAGCTTTTAGCTCTTCAATTTTAGTACTGACCTCTGGAGTCAGTACTAAAATTGCATACATGGCATATAAGCTGATCCGTTAACTCATTTAAACTGTAACAAGTGAACTTGCTCCCTCAACCTCTCAGATTTAATGTGTGTTTGCTGTCAGATGGTCTCACTCCAGCGTGTCCTAGGTCTTCCCCCAAGTCAAGTCAATGGAGTTGGACAAAAACTACGATAAAACCTGTTGGAAATCATCTTTTGCAGCGATTTTTGTGTGAGCATATCAGTGAACACCCCAGACCACTCGGTGAGTTTCACGTCTTTGTAAACTAAAGTTTAATGTGTTTTATGAAGAATTGTTCCAGTGCACCTATGCAACCATTGTGGAGGTGGGGGGGTGCAACCACAGAAACCGAAAATTCTCGGGCCAGCAGCATGTGTCCAAATTTCAATCTTAACCGTTCTATTTCATCAGAAATGATCTTAAAACAGGGCTTTAAGTGTAAAATACCGAACTTGTCCTTTAACTGGCCCCATTGACTTCCATAGTAGGAAAAAAACAACATTATGGAAGTCAATGGGGCCAGTTAACTGTTTGGTTACTGACATTCTTCAAAATATCTTCCTTTGTGTTCAGCAGAAGAAATAAATTCATACAGGTTTGAAACAACTTGAGGGTGAGTATAGGATGACAGAATTTTCATTTTGAATTGAACTATCACTTTAAATGGTTACAGGATGCACGTAACTAAGCGGAGGAGCGGTCAATTAAATATGACGAAGTAGTTTGTCCTAAAGCTTGCATAATCTTCTGCTACACACTCAAAAGTATGTACTTTTTCTTCACAAAAAAAAAAAATATGTACACACTTTTAGGGAGTAGTACTGTATACTGTATACTGCTGGCTATTCTACTGCAGGCTGTCCCATTATTTCTAAGGATAAACAAGAAACATGTGAGGTAAGCCCAACAACATTCTAGCAAATTGTATATTTACAAAAAAATCTTAGAATCACAATCATGACTCTTTTACACATTTGTATTTAATCATTGTATCTGGTTATTGTGATGTAAATGTGATGTTAATTGAAATAGTCTTATGTATTCATTTACTAAATATAATAAGAAGTTGGCAAGCCTAGGAAGGTGTGCCAAGGGATAAACATTTCAAGTGATAAGAGCAAGGAGTGTTGAATAACTCTGTATCTGCATGCTGAATTACCCTAATAGTAGTCATTCCTCTTTGCAAAAAAGGTTACACTTTGGCCTTTAATTGCAAAATGGTTGCCAACCACAACAGTACCTCTTGCAATTGCCAGGGGATGACAGTGCTTCTTTTTACTCTTCTTGTGGGGCTTCTTCATTTTGGAGAACGAAGTTGATGAAAGCGAGGAGCTGGAGTTGGAGCGGGAGTTGGAGCTTTAGGTGGAGCTGGAGGTGGAGCTGGAATCATCTGAATCCCGGGATTTGTACTTTTTTTTACTTCCCAGCCCACATCACATTATAAAATATCAACTTTTTTGTTTGGCTGGCTCAACTGCCAGCCAAACAAAAATAAATGTTACTGTGGATGTATTTGAGCATTAGCATCTGCTATCTCCGGACAAAAACAAGTTTATGAAATGAAATGGGGAATCAAATTTACCTTGATAGTTTGACATACGTTGCAAAAATGACTTATTTTAAAATCAGCCCCATCCTGTTGTCGCAACACAGTTCTAATTTTAATTCCACTAACATCTTAACAGTCCTCATACGGCCATAGTCACCAACCTGTTCTTGCCCTCAACTTTTTCTTCAAAATGTACATTTCCTCATGCATTTTCTTAATTTTTTTCCCCAGTCTTTTATTTTTCTGCAGCAACTTCTGGGAGCTTGTTTTATCTACAATCAACAAAATATTCAATGTAGAGTTAAGGCATTTTATTTATGAAGCACTTGGATGTTTAACCAAAGTGCTAAATAAAGATTTCAATAAGAGATAAAAAAAAAGTTCTTTGTTAATAACATTTTAACAGAAGATAAAAAAGCATGATGTTAAAAATAATCTACTAAAATAAAATCAGTGGCATTGTCTAATAATAAAAATGAACATGAAAAATGAATGTTAATAAAAGAAGCAATGTATGGGTAGGACCTAAAGTGTGTTCCCGTTTCTTTGTTCCAGTAAAAAGTCTAAGGCATATATCTATATTTCTAAATTTTAATTGAGGAATGCTTACATTCTCAGAATCAAGACAGAATACAATGATATAAACTCTTACCATTGGACAGAACCATATCATCACACTGTACACTCTCTTCGCTGGACACATGATCTTCATCTAACATTATCTGGTCTTCTCCATGCTTCTCTGGATCTTTAGCTTGTAGATCTTGTGTCACATTTTTTGGGCTCTCTACAGTCTCTTCATCCATATTTTTTTTGCCTCTCCTTTTCCCTCTTTTGCTGGCCATGGTGGACCTGAGTCAGAATAGTGATCCACACAGCAGATATGATATAAACCACATCATTAAAACTTTTTTGGCTATGGTATTTAATATTAAAAAGTTGAATCTACTTTTTTTTATTAAAAGTAAGTTAAGTGTATGTATATCTATCAAGAGACAGAGAGAGAGAGAGAGAGAGAGAGAGACCATAGGAGGTTCTGACAATGCCTATTGTAAAGTTCATAGTAAAACAGTCAAAATGACCTAAACATAATTTAATACATCACACCTCAATGTATTCTCTAAATATGTATATACCAACAAAGACACTTAACGTTATACCATACCTACAGTATCTCGACTCGTACTCGTACCTGTTTTGCAGGCGTCTCCAGTATTCTAAGCGATTCCCTTTTTAACCAATAGATAACATTACTAGGGTCACGTGCTAATGCGGTTGACATACAGAAATAAACCGCGCAAGCGCAGATTGGCGTCTAGGCGCGAGATTTCAAATATGGTGCCTGTACCTATGCGTATAGTATCGCGACTGCAGGAAAGAAATGATAAGATAAAGCTTATCAAATGGATGCAGCGAAATAAATTACTGGCCAAAATAATGAGATGTGGACACTGCAGAAGAAAAATGAAGTTTGTGAAAGCCAACAGAAAAGATGGATATACTTGGTGAGTGGGTTAGAAAAAAAAGGAGATTCATTTATTTAAATATGTTAATTTACTGATTACTTTAGTACCATTAATCCTATTCTTTCTTTCTTTCTTTCTTTTTTTTTAAAACAGGGTGCGCTATCGCAAACAGAACCACATCCAAAAGAAGAAAAAATTGATCAGGACCGGATCGATTTTTTTCAGGATCCCATAAAGAACTCCATCAATGGTTGATGTTTATTTACAGGTAATTTACTAGTGTAAACAATTCATTAAACTCCAAAACATACTTAGAAATTAAGTAGCCACCAGACATGTTACAGGATATCCATGGTTCTGTTTGATCAGATTTAAGGGCGTAAAAAGGCTCAAATAGTTAAAAAAAATTATTAATTATAATTTCAAGTGTTATTTTTTTTCCGCCGACGGATAAACAGAGACATCTCGATACGGCCAAATGTGATTTCAAAGTAAAAATGCTGCAATTGTACTGGCTAGTGGAATTATTGTTTTATACATTATGGTTTTTATATTGTATGGATTTTAAAAGTGCATATTTTATGTCCCTCACCTTTTTGGATGAGCATCTGTGGTAAACAAAAACAAAACTGTAGCAACAGTAGTAAAGCATAGACATTTCAAAATAAGAGTCCTAGTGAATTTCTGGCTTGTTTATGATTATGCTTACAGTTTTTTTTTTTTTTTTCACTGGATATTCTTTTGGTTACACAAAAGCTGTGTCTGTGGCTTCTCCCTAAGCCACCCCATCACAGGAAGGAAAGACAAATAACATTGTTTAACACATTCAATATATAGGTGTACTAGTAGGCTCTCAACAAAATAATGTATTTGTTGTGTTTCTTTAAACACAATTTTGTACTAGGAAAATACAATATGATCAATCTCTAATTAGTATGTATTGATGTCTTAGTACATAAACCAAGTTTAATATGTAAATATAATAAAACATGTCTTGAGTTACTGTCAGGAACCAATCAGGTGCTACATCTCACACCACACAACGATCACTCTCTCCAGAGTTCTAATCACTTGCACCTGTTCCAAATCAGCAGTCAGCTCCATATAAACACCCAGTTCACAATCAGTCTTTGTCGAGTCTCCAACAGGAACAGACGCATACCAAAGTCTCAAGAAGTCTCTTACTCTGCCTACACCAGTCAAGTAACGTATACTCACCTGAAAAGATACTAACCTCTATGTCCATGTTCTGATGTTCCCAGAATCCGCTGCTGAATCCAAGTTTCCTGATTCCTTGTGTTCCTTCTGAGTCTCGCTTGCTGGTGGAAATATTTGAAAGAGAAAAGACAAGTATCACTGAACTGTGTTAGTTTGACTGTGGATTAACGGAAGAGGATCTACTCACTTGGAATCCTTCACGCTAAGTTATCCTCATCGAATTCACCTCTGAAACTTGAAAAGACTCACCATTGAACTTGATGCACTAAAATAAAGCTTTGTTCTTATACACTTACCTCTGTCTCCGAGCCTGTATCCTGACAGTTACTTGCAGTTACCCCATTTTGCAGTTGAATCTGTGCCCCAACAATAGGCCCCAACCTGAAAGATTCAGAGATACACAATTTATTTCCTTATTGTATGGGTTTGTTCTGTATGTACATGTAGTATTTATTGGTGCAGGTTTTAAAAAAAAATCTTAAAAGAATCTTACATTTGATGAAACTGCATAAACACTGATGTTCTTGCTGAAATTCACGTTGGAACATTTAAAAAAACATATCAAAGGTTTATTTTATATAACATAAAAAATATATAACATGCCTCATAATTTAGTTTTTTATTTAAAAATACCATTGGCTTTTTTCAGTCATTTTATTATTGTTAATTTAAATATTAAATTAGAAATAAAGAAATCTCATGTTACTTATGTGATTTTAACTGCTGTGTAAATGCATTTATGCCACCTCTGAGCAGCATTAAACATTCTGCCACTACAGATGCAACTTTAAAGGCAGGGTAGGCAATGTTTCTCTAAAACACTTTTTGCCAAATTTGTTTAAACTGTCTTTATATACTGTGGCACGGTGGAGGGCGGGACCGGCGCGTGATTACGCACGCCCGGTCCCGTATCAGACTAATTGAGCCGTCAAGAGGGATAAAGGCCGCTCGCAGACGGTGATCGAGAGAGAGAGTTTAATCAGCAGACATGTCTGTTGTCCTATGTGTTTGTTTTAAGTTCTTCATTAAATTATTATTTATATTGACAAGCCGGTTTCTCTGATACGCCGTAGCTCGTTCCTCAGCCACTCCTCCACCGAACGGCAGCCGCACCTCTCCAGGCAGATCCGAGGCAGTCCTCAGCCCCTGGCGGACGGAACGCCCCGCCGCGTTCTCGGGGAGTCGAAGGGGACTCCCCCGCCCCTGGCAGCGGTTCTCCCGCTCCAGGCGGTCGGTCGCGATCCCCTCCCCGCTCGCGGACGGCGGACTTCCCTTGACCCCTCCGCGTTTCAGCAGCTGGTAGGGGCATCCTCCGCCCCTGGCAGCGGCCCTGACCGCTCCAGGCGGTCGGCTATAGGAGCCCCTTCTCCCCTCGCGGTCGGCGGCCATTCCTCCGCGTCCAGGCGGCTGGGCTCCTCGTCCCCCGGCTGATGGCCGTGGCTGCTTCTTTGGGGTAGTGGCGAGAACTCCGCTACGGCGTATCCCTCTTCCTTCCCGGGTTTCGGCACCAATGTAAAGAAGTTCATGCTTACGGGCAAGGAAGAGGCGAGAAACCGGCTTAACATTTAAATAATAGGTTTAATGGAAAACTCAAAAGACAAACACATAAAATAACGGACGTCCGTAATTGAGCTCTCTCTCTCGATCGCCGTCTGCGAGTGGCCTTTATCCCTCTTGACGGCTTAATTAGCCTAATACGGGACCGGGCGTGCGTAATCACGCGCCGGTCCCACCCTCCACCGTGCCACATATAAAAATACATATCTAAAATGTAAGTACTCTGAAAAGGAGTTTATAAAAATAGTGTCTGTAGTCCTCTCAGGGCTGCAATAAACACAGCTCATTATTCCATTCGGACCGAGTGCTCTGATTGACTGGGTGACTGTCACTCTCCCTCATTGCTATGGCTACCAGCCCTTCTGCAACAGGAGCTGCCCTCATGCGCGCACTCGGTTGACTCGCTCATTTCGGAAGAGGAGAGGCGTGTACCGACAGCAAGCCACGAGGTCTCACAATTATGGCAGAGAAAGAGCAGTCAAAATTCCCATTACCACCTGTACCTGCATATACAGTCAGCGCATGCAAACAAGGCAAAAAAAGGTGATGTCACTCCATGCACTGCGCTCCTCTCCGCTCGGCGCTGGTAAACGCGTCCTCCAGCTGAGCGGTTGGCTTTGCGCGTTCATGTGTTTTGGGGGCGTGGCTTTGGAAGGAGCCCAGAAGGGAGGGGGTGGGAGTTTCTCTGTTGGATACTTTCAAAATCCAGCAGTTTTCTGCTAGTTTCTCAAACCTACCTACCCTGCCTTTAAGTATTTTGTTTTTATATAAAAGATGGGACAGATACATTATATAAGGTTAGTAAAACAAAATCCCTTGGAAATAATTTTCACTGGGAAAATGTCACAGAAACATTAATTTCTGACATTGGTAAGGCTTTAAATTTTGTAAATACTAACTTGGTTGTTTTATAGGTTTGCTCAAGGATTGAGATTACGCCAGATTGACATGATGGAAGATGGAGTGGCATCCAGTTCAACAACACTCTCAAAAATGACCAAAAAGCTCAGAAAGGTAAACTTAAGTTTTAGTTTGGTTCTGTTCTGTCATACTGTAAGTTCCCATTTTGTTGAATACACCTCTGGTGTGCATCCTGGGCATGTTGAAAAATTTGTAAACAAATCAAGTTTAGAATACATATGCTTCAAATGAAATGTGGTGTAATAATCTGGTGTAAATGCTTTTTATGCTTACTAACGATGGTTTTTAATTAAAAGGTGTGCACAAAAGCATTGAGAAGAATGAAAAGAAAGCACCAATTCAAAATTGGAGGACGATCAAGACATCGTTTCGTTGTAATTGATGAATCAAAATTCACTCATAAAAGAAAGGTAAACTATGTTTTTTTTTTCAGCTCAAATCTACTTAGTAATTAGTAATTACTAGTAATTTAGCATTAGCAGAACTGCATTTGGTTAACTAAGATTTTATGTGCACACTTTTAAGATCTATTGTGTATTTGTGTATACATAACTGAAATTGTGTATTTCTTATAGTATAACCGTGGACGGTATGGTGGTACTTGGGCAAGACATGGATGGGTTTTTGGTCTGTTAGAAGTACACCACTGTAGCCGAAGGCCTGTTCTTAAGCTGGTCCCTTCACGAGCACGCACAACTCTGATCCCAATTATTAAACGGGCTGTTCGAAGAGGTTCAACAATTTTACAGCGATTCCTGGCGGGCATATGTACAGTCCCTCACTACACAAGGGTATCATCACTATCCGGTGAACCACAAGAACAACTTTGTGGATCCACAGACTGGCAGCCACACTCAACACATTGAGAGATACTGGCAAACAATTATTATTATTTTTTTTATTTAACCTTTATTTAACCAGGAGAATCCCATTGAGATTAAAAACCTCTTTTACAAGGGTGACCTGGCCAAGACAGGCTGCAGTACAAACACATAGGTACAGACAAAAAACACAAAAGATTAATAACTAACATTTCATATAATCATTTAAAATAATTTTACAGTCTAAGAGCATTTACATATTAAGGCGTCTGCCTCTAAATTTTTCATTTTGGATTTAAATGCATTTAGCGAGATTAATTCATTGAGTTTCAAGTCCTTTTGCAACATATTCCATGACGAAGGTGCAGAATACAGAAATGCCTTCTTTCCCGTTTCCGTACGGGCCTTAAAAAAAAAAATTAAAGGACAAGTGTGGAGATTAAGGGGGAACCGTACTGAGAAAATGCTGAAAAGCAACTTGAACTTTATTGAATGGACATATTGGCTAGGAAAGAAAAACAACAAAGGCATCTTTGGAAGGCTCATTCACGACATAAGTCAAAAATACAGAGTCTGAGCCCATTCACACTCTGTAGTTTTGACTTATGTCCACTGACCTCAGTGAACGTTCAAGATTACACTTTATTCTACACTTTATATTATAGAGTGTATAATATACTATAGATTTAATTAATAAAATATGTATTAATTCTCATTATTGTTTGAGAAACATGGTACATTTTAGCAGACAATTATATGTTGTATTTGCTGTAAAGGTCTATCATCTTTGAGTTTTGAGGGCGAAAATAAATTTACAATTTGACTTTTCATTTTGTTAATGTCACCTTTTGTGTGCAGGCAGGTGGATGGTAAGGATAACACATCACATCAATTCAACGCTACACTATTGAGTTAAAAAACAGTATTCTGTAATTGCAATGTAATTAGGAAGCTACCCCATGTATTTAAGCTGTGAACTAGAGAGTTAATCCAAACTAAGGTACAGATGGATAAGGTTTGTAGATACACATGAAGTACACTTAAGTACAATCTTGATACACTAAATATTACAGAGGGATAAGCTACGTAAAATAAAGTGTATCAAGATTGTACTTAAGTGTACTTCATGTGTACGTAGCTTATCCCTGTGTAATATTCTGTAATTGCAATGTAATTAGGAAGCTACTGCATGTATTTAAGCTGTGAACTAGTGAGTTTGCCCAAACGAAGGTACAGATGGATAAGGTTTGCAGATACACATGAAGTACACTTAAGTACAATCTTGATACACTTTATTTTACGTAGCTTATACCTGTGTAATATTCTGTAAATGTAATGTAATTAAGAAGCTACTGCAAATATTAAGCTGTGAACTAGTGGGTTAATTCAGATGGATAAGGCATGTAGATACACATGAAGTGCACTTAAGTACAACCTTGATACACTATGTTACATACATGTAACAGCTTTTTTCACACCTTAGTAACATATTTAAGCACTTGTTGTTACATTGTGTAGTACAAAGTACTTTCTTATATAATTACATTGTACCAAGTCGGTAACACGTATGTAACTGACTCGGCCTGTTACATATGTGTAACAGTAGCTGCCTATTACATGTGTGTAATTACAATCTGTAAGTACATGTTGTTCCATAACTTAGTTACATGTTAATTACATTTTGTTACATGTTATTACAACGTCTACTACTAAGTAATTAATTAAGTAATTACTCTGTATCACGGACACCGTAAAATAAAGTGTTCCCGAAAGTACATTCTGAAATCAGAAGGAACAGGACATAGTCGATAAAGGGAAATATATAGAATTAAAACAGGACTGAACTGTAGATTCACCTTCATTTGACTTGACACGAGATTGATCTACTTCATCTGTTTGATTCAGGCCAGATGGACCGGGGATCTCTTCCACAGGAAACTGACTTTATTCATCATTTTTCTTATCAATTAACTTGAGCTCTGAGCTGCATGACCAGTTTTATATAATGCAGCAAAAGATTCTGAAGCAACAGGCTTTAAAATTCTGGATGAAAGTATTAATGGAGATCTGTGGTGGACATCATTGTGGAGACATTGTTTAGAGCATCAGCTTGTAAATTTCTCATCTAGTTGACCTCTGTGTTTCTTGATAAATGCATTTTATAAGGTCTAACATTGTTCTGGTTTCTCCAAATTCATGTAATGATCTGGTTCCTCATACAGTTCTGTGATTAATGGAGCTTGTATAAAAGGCTTTTTCATTAGTAGTGTCTGGTTCACTGTACGGCATGCGTGCGTGGCTATACTTATATATAACTTATATAAAAACAATGGCCGTCTATGGTATGTCCCCATTTAGATAGCGGAGCAAACGTGTGTGTGTGTGTGTGTGTGTGTGTGTGTATGAGCAGCTGCAGTATCTGTCAGTGTATCAGTGCAGTCTGACTGAAGGAGGTTTTTGTACGACTCTTTATCACTGTGTGAGCACACTTGACAGTAATAATGTCCTTCATCTTCAGTCTGGACTCCACTGATGGTCAGAGTGAAATCACTATTAGATCCACTGCCACTGAATCTAGATGGAGTTCCAGTGTTGCAGTTTGTTGCTAAATATATGGCTATGGCTCAGGCGGTAGAGCGGGTTGGCCACTAATCGATTCCCGGCCCACATGATTCCACATGCCGAAGTGTCTTTGGCCAAGACACTGAACCCCAAGTTTGGTAACTTTGGTAATGTTGTGTATTACAATCTTAATCAGTATATATGTGTGTGACAAATCTTAAACAATGTATGCCTGCTAACATATGATGAATGATGTGTGTAACTAACTAGAAAATATATGGTAAAACCAAAAACACCAAATGTGAAGTGTGATAAACTGCAGCTACATTTCTGACACAGGAAATGAGGGGAACTAGAAACTGTTTCTACATTGGAAATTCTTTAGGCAGGGAACTGATAAGAACAAACCAATAGAAGGCAAAACCAGTAATCCCACTGCGGCAAAAACGAACCAACGGGATGATTGAAACTTATCTCTTAAAATACTGGAGATGCCGCTGAGGCAAAAATAAGCCAATCAAAAGAGTAAAAAAACGAGAACAAAGGAACACACCCTGGGTCAGAAAAGTAGAAAAGGAGGGAACACAGGAGAAATGGGGTCTTTTTGAGCAGAGCTTACTGGTGAAGCAGACTAGATCCCCAGCTGGGCACATTTTTTTTGTACTTATTATTTCTTGTTAATAAATACAATTTATACATTGAAAACTTGACTTTGTCTCCTCATAAAAGAACACAACAATAACCTCTAAGGTTAAAAAGGCGCTATATAAGTGAAAACCATTTACTATATATGAGGAGTTTAGGAGCTTCTCCAGGTTTCTGCTGATAACAGACAAGAGGCTGAAAACTGCAACTCTGACAGACTTCAGGACGGGTTTTACAGGTGATAGTAAACGTGTCTCTGAGATGAACAGATTTCACTGCAGGTGTTTGAGTGACTGTCACTGAACCTCTTGATTCTACAGAAGGACAAAACATTAATATTAGTAAAAGTTCAGACAAACTGGTTTCCTTTTCAGTGGGAAATCATTTCTAGCACACATGATCAGTCATATAGAGTAGAATAAGTTTAATTTTCATTTGTTCTTACCTCTAAAACAGTAGCTAGTTAACATCCAGATGAAGATGGTGATGACAGTCATGATTGCTGTGGATTTAGATTCTGGATGAAGAAGTTTTCCATCTTCAGTCTTCAAACTCACTGAACTAACAAAAACTCTCAGACAACTGAAGCATGTGCCGCCAATGCAAAGAGTCTAAATGTAAATGAGTTTAATGGTAACATCAGATAATGCAGATTTAAATGTCTTCTGTCATCTAAGCATTCAGTTTGCATGTAAGAAATAAGTTGTATATGAGAGAGAACATCAATACTATGAGAAACAAGAGTAGAAACGTCACTCTGCCCTCCATGATGGAAAAGGTCAAAGGTCAAAGTGTAATCTTCAACCTGGAAAACAGATATACATGTAATAAACTGACATGAATAAAATGAAACCAATGCCTTTTAATAAATGAAGAGAATTTTAAAAGTGCACTCAGTAATATTAATATTTATATTGATATTGTTCTGACACCGGTTTAGATTCAGCATCACACAAAAGCAAAAGTTCTCAGTTTCTGATGTTGTTGAAGAAATCTGCCAATTGAGGGGGTGAAACAAGTCAAATGTTTAAAGTGATGAATTACATTCAAATATGACATCTGTGAAAACAAATGTTTTATGTTTGCATGATGCTGTATTCACATGGATAGGTGTCAGTAAAGTTTAAGACTAGTGTCATATCAGCCAGTGAAACATCAACCAAAAATGACTGAATTTACCTTTATAATAAAATGTGTCGTCCAGTTTCATATGTAGTGTTGAGTGTGAAATATCAAAATCAAAAACTTTGTGTCCATGTCAATTTATAATGAAACATTCAGAGAAACTGTTTCTGTATCAGTAGTTCCTCTTTCACTGAAGGAGGTTTTTGTACGACTCTTTATCACCGTGTGAACACCCATTTACTGTTGATCCAGTGAGCACTCAGACAGTAATAATGTCCTGCATCTTCAGTCTGGACTCCACTGATGGTCAGAGTGAAATCACTATTAGATCCACTGCCACTGAATCTAGATGGAGTTCCAGACTGGAGGTTGTTGGTTCGATATATGAGGAGTTTAGGAGCTTCTCCAGGTTTCTGTAAGTACCAGCTCAAGCGGTATCCATTAATAAAATCCCAGTATGGATCACTGCTGGTTTTACAGTTTATTTTAACTTGTTGTCCTGGTTGAGCTGTTACTGAGGGACTCTGAGTGACTGTGATCTGTCCATTACACTCTGAAACACATCATAAAATAAAATATTATTTCACAAGAGCTTTTTGTCATTTGAAGAAATAAATATTAAAAATCTTTCTACAATTCAATTGAGTTTATATTAGTGAAATGCACTGAAACAGATTCTCACCAGCAATGAAAAGCAGTAGAGAGCAGATAATGAGAGCGTGTGCTGTCATCTTTACTGTGAATGAGTGAGAACTGAAGGAACAGTGATGTTGGTTTGACAGTCCTGACTAACAGACAGTCTGATATTGTGCTTTAATCAGAGGGGCGGGACACACATTCAAAACTGTTTCCTGTCAGCAGAAAATGTGAGCGTTACAGGAGAACAGCAGAAATAAGAAACAATTACATGTCAAATTACATTCATACATTTCAATCTTTATCTTTTAGTTATTAATTCCAATTGGTTGAAATTCTAATGATTTTTGTTCATTGTGGATATCTCATGAGCATTCAGTAGATCAAACTAAATCAAATGTGTTATAGAGGAGTTATTACATTGTAATAAACATGTTGTATATAATTATGAATGTAATATGTATGTTTTTATTGTATTTTTGAAACAGTAGTTGATGACAATATGAAATGAATCATGTTTGAATGTGTGTTGTGTAAAGATGTGTTTGTGATCATGTGTTTAAAGTGCAGTTAGTGAAGCGCTCAGAGGTTGTTGTGCAGCTGTTCTATTAGTTTGTATCACTGTGGTGGACTTTCGGCAGCGGCACCAGACTGGATGTTGGCAGTAAGTAAATCATCAAATCATCATTTTAATGTTTTATGTGTTTTTATAATGTGGAATGTGTCAGTTTTATGTTGAATTGACACACATATGAGTTCAGTGATTTCTCTCACTTTTATTATTTATATTTCATTATTTATTAATAATATCTGATTAGACAGATTGAATAATTTGGCTGTTTTTCAAGAAATGAAGGTGAACTTTAAAGACACTTCATTTACACTTTGTCAGCACATGTGAATTTGTTGCTCGTACAGAAGTGAGATGTTCTTCAGTTTTTGGAGATGTTAAATGACTCTGTGTTTAAATGACGAACATTATCAAGAGTTCATAAAAATGCTCCTTCAATATGAAATGTTTCTTAATGTAATATGTGAGATATAAAGTTTTACTGGAGGAATTCTTTCACCAAATTAACTGTTAAAAGTTCATCATTGTACAGAATTTTCTTTTCTATTCTCTTGAGGTTGGGCAATGTCTTTTCATAGTTATTTCTTAATGTAGAAAGAGAAATTTATGAAGGAAAATATTCTTCAACTTTTGTGTAAGTCAAACTGCAAACATATAAAGATATGTGAACTTTATTAATAATGTCATCAAACCGTCAATCTGACATCATTTTGGTCATTCAGAGTCTTTGGGGAAATAAATTGTTCTTTATATGATTGAACAGATCAACATGAAGAAACAAACTTGCAGTTTAATGTTGAAAGTTTTCAATGATATCTTTAAAGATCTTATAAATATATAATTTACTAATGTAATTGATTTAGTTTCAATCTGGAGAAAGAAATCTTTTCTTCTTTTGAAGTTGTCTATTGTGTATTTGTCAGGCATCACTCGTCCTAAAGTGAGCGTCCTGCCGCCCTCCAGTGAAGAGGTTTCCACAAAGAACACAGCAACACTGATGTGTGTGGCCAACAAGGGCTTCCCCTCAGACTGGAGCCTGAGCTGGAAGGTGGACGGGAGCAGCAGGTCTGAGAAGAGCAGTGCTGGGGTCCTGGAGAAGGACGGTCTGTACAGCTGGAGCAGCAGTCTGACTCTCTCTCAGGACGAGTGGATGAAGGCGGTCACAGTGAGCTGTGAGGCCAAACAGAAAGAGCAGCTGTCAGTCACTGGAGAAGTGAGGAGAGATCAGTGTTCTGAGTAGATCCTCTGGATTCTCTTCTGCTCTTCTCACTCATGTCTCACATGGAGACTAACAGTGACTTCTATTCACACAAGTATATGTGTGCTTTTGTCTTTCAGTTTTCTCTTAATTCAATAAACTAATAAAATCTTCAGTTATTAAAGTTTCCTGTCTTTCTTATTTGAAAAGTGGATTCATTTATATTATTTGGGTCATTAGTTAGATCAGGACTTTCTCTCACATTTTATAAATAATCTTCACTCAATGAAGCATGAAAACACCTGCAGAGACATTATGAAACAAGATCATGAAGTCAAATTATGGAAGTCAAACATATAGTAAATATAGTATAGTGAGTAAATGTAACAATATATTAAGAAGTTTTACTTACAGTCATACAGTGGAGTCCAAAAGTCTGAGACATTTTATTTAAAATGGAAACTTTTCACAATATTAGTTTTTTTTTCTCATTTTTTTTAGCTGCATAAATATTTGAGGTGAATTGAAAGATAAACACAGTTTATGACATATACACTAATGACAGCATGAACTCAAACTGACATGAACTCCAAATGTTTGTGTAAAATCTGATGATTTGACAATGTGTCTAAGAGCATCTAGTGCTTCAATAGAAGAAAATCTGATAAAATCAACAAAGGCCATCACACACACACACACACACACACACACACACACGTTTTAATTGATAATAAATAATCATGACAACTGAGCAAACATCAATAAAGTATCTATGATGGGAAAGGTCAGAGGTCATCTCAAAGGGCAGTGGGCACATCAGTCAGAGAATATCACACAGATCTTTGGAGACTCAACCGCACTGATCTGTCTGCTCAGCTCTTAACTACAGGGGGCGCTGCTGAGCTGGACACTGGATGGGTCAAAGGTCACAGAGGGGTTTGTGTTACATTCAATAAAGCTTCTGAACAAGTTACATTTGACTTAAAGTGCATCATTGATCAATCTGACTTTATACTGAGAGAGAAAACTGAATACAGTACGTGTCATGAAAGACATTTTTGGAGAGATTTTGGTATTTACAAAGTCTTCACTGTTTTAACAGTCTGAACAGATGCATTTACTGGTAAAACGAAATGAATCCTCTTGTGGTTTGAACATGGTCACTGGAGACAGATCTGATCTATTCTGAGAGAAACACAATCATTCCACACTGACAATGCAAATGTGATTTTCACACTCTCAGATTCACTGTTTGATTGGTTCAATGATCTGAACTGGAACACACCAGTTTCACTTCTGCTCTATTGAGTTGTTAACTCGTTCTGGTGTCGGTGGTTCTCGGGCTGTTTTCAGAAACGATTTAGAAGTGGGAGTGACAGCAAACTGGGCTGATTGTGATGTCATCACAACAACATTCTGCAGTCAATATAAAACAAAACAAATAATAATAATAATAATTTGACAAATTTATTCCAGAACAGCTTCCAAGATTGTCAAAATCACAGTGACTGACTAGTTATTTCTCAACATACACAGTTTGAATGCTGAAGTAATCTAACTAAAGAGATTCAAATCTGCACCGACACAGAGAGAGAGAGACGGACTAAACACTTGTCATTATATTCACAGTTCACACACACCTTTGAGACATTTGTCTTCAGTTTCAGATAATACTGGAACACTGTATTTGTTCAACTGTGTGTTCTTGTGTACGGGTCTCTCTGTTTTATGTGTCTATTTACATTCAAATATGACATCTGTGAAAACAAATGTTTCATGTTTGCATGATGTTGCATCAAATAAAAAATCAGTAACACTTTATTTTACACTGTTACACTTTAATTACCCATGTAAGTTCAGTGTACTAAATAATGTAATAACATTTATCAACATGTACTTAACCCTGTAAGACCCCAATATATATAAAAACATTTGAAAAAAAATGTTGTAAGTTAGATGTTGTTGTTGGAGTCCTCTGATGCAGATAATGAAGGATTTATTAAAAAAAGATTTTTGTACATTTTTAGGGAATTGTTGTAATATTGCATATTGGGTCTAGTTGGGAGCAGAATTTCAGCATTTGCAATCAAACTGTCAGAACAAATACACAGAACAACTAAGGGTTCATTTGGAGTGTGGATAACTTACATAGCACTATAACATTACATTTCATTAATAATAATCACCCAACAGTCATATTTTTATGAATCACAATTTATTAAACAATATAAATACTGGATAAAATGTTAAATACAAAACAAGAGTGAAAACTTTGTCAAAGAAGCAGTGTCCAGTGTTCACTTGCAGTAGTAGTCACAAAAGCAGATCCTTTCCTCTGAAAAGCAGAGACGGAGATTGCACTTCCTGCAGAACGTATTTTAATATCCTTTTTTTGCAGTGTCTGCAGTCCTCTTGTTGTCTTAACTGGGAAATGTGCGACCATGTCCCGGCGCACATCCGTTGGTGGTTCACATGCCCTCTTGGCTGGGACCCAATTTGGTGGACACCCATAAGCTGAGGATGGTCTCTTCTGAGCAGTCACCGGTCTCTGAGGTGTCACTGTTATGGACATCAAAGGGCTCCCACTGGCTGAAGATGGCCGCCCTCTCCTTGGTGTGTTGACAGCCGTGTTTGTCAGGATGAGAGAGGATGCTAGTTGCGCCTGAAACAGTCTCCTGTTCAGCATCTATTTCTTGGGAATATTGAGAGCTTTGCAGTCCCGTTTGTAGAGGAGCCAGGCGTTGATCACAGCAAGGATAATGGTGTGCCAGAAGATGTAAATGTACCAGTGGCACGATTTCATGGGGAACTTGTATTTGGCTGCAAATGAGTTCAGCAAATCCACACCGCACATGTATTTGTTGTAAGGAACGACTATGTAAGGTCTCTCAACTTCAGTGTAGGATTTGGTGGCTTTGTTCCAGCGTTGAATCTTTTGCACAGGTTCAATGCCAGCAAAGGATGACACAAGTGTGACTGCCCTGTTGTCATACCATTTGACGGCACAGATGTTGTGGTTTGCCTCCACTCTGATGTCAAAGCTTCCTCTTCCATTTTTCTTCAAGATCTTCTCATCTTCAAGGTTACAGTTGGGTATACGCACTTGCCTGGCTGTTCCCACTTAATTAATTCCATGAGCAAGGAGCTGAACTGCTAATGGGACACAGGTGAAGTAGTTGTCTGCGTAGACCTTGTAGTTCTGACCTTCTGGAAGCGTGGAGGCAAGCTTCATCACAACCTCACCTGACATTCCAAGTTCAGATTTGGCTCGTTTTCCATCTACACTGCCTTAGTACACATCAAAGTCACAGAGCATGTCAGAGATGCCAGTTCTTACCCACAATTTGAAGCCCTATGGGTGAAGTTTGCCTCGCATATACTGCTTAATTCCACTGAATTTCCCCTTGAATGGAATCATCATCTAATCCACAGAGTTGTGCTCTTCGGGTACCACCTGCAGGCATTTCTCTCTGAATGAATCAAGCCAAGGTTTGAGTTTCAACAGTTTGTCTTTCTTCATGCTCTCTAGCATTGCCAGGTTGTTGTCAAAATGTAATGATGTAAGCAGAGATTGGAACCTGTGGCGAGACATCACATCAGAAACAGGGGTGTACCATGTGTCTGACTCCCAGTACACCAGGCATTTGCATCAGGCCCATCTTCAGGTACATGCCAATCATCTGTACAATTTCCTTGGAGTTTGTGTTTATAGTTGTTCCAGTATTTTGAAAGCTGTACTGATTAGTGTGTTCTGTCAGAGCCTGAATCATGTCTTCTGACACAAACATCTGGAAGTACTCCAGTGGTGTGTGGAGGGAAACATCATCACTGGTCTCGTCTGGACCAGAGAAATTAATATTAGGACTGATGAAAGCCAGCGATACCGGTCCCGGGGCATAGTCTGTTTAGGTGGTTGGCTTGGTTGGCTCGATGTCCTCCTCATCATCGGTCTCTGATTCTCTTTGTCCACTTCCTCGACATTTTCAACCACCTCCTCATCACTTGAATCACTGGTGTATGATTCAATGTCAACATCACTCTCTCCGTTTTGGATAGCATCAATGACATTGAAACAAGAAACTCTCCTTGCTGGTGTAATTCTGAAATGGAAATAATAGAGTATGTTCTAATATAACTAATTCCAATGCAAATGAGTCCTATTTATGCAATACATTCCACTGAAGTCACACAATACTGTCTGGCCCGCCTAATGTGCTCTCTACTTAACAATCTAAAAGGTATATACAAACCCCCAGACCTCATAAATCCCCACTTTCCAGAACATTCACACTTGTCCCTGAACAACCATTCTCCAAAGCATTCCACAAACAGTATCTGCCTTGTGCAACAAGCAGATATTTGGGCAAACAAACAAAGTCCAGATAAAAAAACAGTTAACTATATTTGACTGCTAACAGAAATAACATCGATTTAAAATTATTCAAATCTGGTCTAAACTGAAAATTATTACAATTAACACATTTATAAAGAGTGAATCATCAAATACATTGTATTTCTGTAAGTATTTATCCTATATGTGAACATTTGAGAAGTGTAATGTCTCCATGTAATGTGCAAGGTGCACATACTATTTTGACTACCATTTTAACCCAATGTTGTAAAATTACAACAAAGACATAAAAAGCTGAAAATCAAATTTGATGCATGTATTCCACAATAACTTAGAATATGTAGCTCATGTAAATACTAACAATCACAAAAACAATTATTTCAGAGATTGTACTTCAATGTTGAAATATCCAGTCGAATGAAACAAGGAGATGCGCTTTCAGGAAAGTTTGCAGGTGAAATGAGTTCAAGGCCTTATGGCCAGACCTATTTACACATTTACTATCCAATGGCATTGTGATGCAAGACAATAGGACACATTGGCTATGTAAATGTAGTCTTTAAAAAAAAAAACCTTTGCAAATGTGTTTTTGGAGAGATAATACTGGAACACTGTATTTGTTTAACTGTGTGTTCTTGTGTACGGGTCTCTCTGTTTTATGTGTATTTAAACATTTGTACGATGTTAAATGCAGAGAAACAATAAAAGACTGTAAACGATTAAAGTGATGAATTACATTCAAATATGACATCTGTGAAAACAAATGTTTTATGTTTGCATGATGCTGTATTCACATGGATAGGTGTCAGTAAAGTTTAAGACTAGTGTCATATCAGCCAGTAAAACATCAACCAAAAATGACTGAATTTACCTTTATAATAAAATGTGTCGTCCAGTTTCATATGTAGTGTTGAGTGTGAAATATCAAAATCAAAAACTTTGTGTCCATGTCAATTTATAATGAAACATTCAGAGAAACTGTTTCTGTATCAGTAGTTCCTCTTTCACTGAAGGAGGTTTTTGTACGACTCTTTATCACTGTGTGAACACCCATTTACTGTTGATGTTGTGTTCACTCTGACAGTAATAATGTCCTGCATCTTCAGTCTGGACTCCACTGATGGTCAGAGTGAAATCACTATTAGATCCACTGCCACTGAATCTAGATGGAGTTCCAGTCTGGAGGTTGCTTGTCACATATATGAGGAGTTTAGGAGCTTCTCCAGGTTTCTGTAAGTACCAGTGCAAATCATCACCACCATTAACTCTACTGCTGGTTTTACAGTTTATTTGAACTTGTTGTCCTGGTTGAGCTGTTATTGAGGGACTCTGAGTGACTGTGATCTGTCCATTACACTCTGAAACACATCATAAAATAAAATATTATTTCACAAGAGCTTTTTGACACTTGAAATAATAAAAAAACTTTATACAATTCAACTGAGTTTATATTAGTGAAATGCACTGAAACAGATTCTCACCAGCAATGAAAAGCAGTAGAGAGCAGATAATGAGAGCGTGTGCTGTCATCTTTACTGTGAATGAGTGAGAACTGAAGGAACAGTGATGTTGGTTTGACAGTCCTGACTAACAGACAGTCTGATATTGTGCTTTAATCAGAGGGGCGGGACACACATTCAAAACTGTTTCCTGTCAGCAGAAAATGTGAGCGTTACAGGAGAACAGCAGAAATAAGAAACAATTCCATGTCAAATTACATTCATACATTTCAATCTTTATCTTTTAGTTATTAATTCCAATTGGTTGAAATTCTAATGATTTTTGTTCATTGTGGATATCTCATGAGCATTCAGTAGATCAAACTAAATCAAATGTGTTATAGAGGAGTTATTACATTGTAATAAACATGTTGTATATAATTATGAATGTAATATGTATGTTTTTATTGTATTTTTGAAACAGTAGTTGATGACAATATGAAATGAATCATGTTTGAATGTGTGTTGTGTAAAGATGTGTTTGTGATCATGTGTTTAAAGTGCAGTTAGTGAAGCGCTCAGAGGTTTTTGTGCAGCTGTTCTATTAGTTTGTATCACTGTGGTACACTTTCGGCAGCGGCACCAGACTGGATGTTGGCAGTAAGTAAATCATCAAATCATCATTTTAATGTTTTATGTGTTTTTATAATGTGGAATGTGTCAGTTTTATGTTGAATTGACACACATATGAGTTCAGTGATTTCTCTCACTTTTATGATTTATATTTCATTATTTATTAATAATATCTGATTAGACAGATTGAATAATTTGGCTGTTTTTCAAGAAATGAAGGTGAACTTTAAAGACACTTAATTTACACTTTGTCAGCACATGTGAATTTGTTGCTCGTACAGAAGTGAGATGTTCTTCAGTTTTTGGAGATGTTAAATGACTCTGTGTTTAAATGACGAACATTATCAAGAGTTCATAAAAATGCTCCTTCAATATGAAATGTTTCTTAATGTAATATGTGAGATATAAAGTTTTACTGGAGGAATTCTTTCACCAAATTAACTGTTAAAAGTTCATCATTGTACAGAATTTTCTTTTCTATTCTCTTGAGGTTGGGCAATGTCTTTTCATAGTTATTTCTTAATGTAGAAAGAGAAATTTATGAAGGAAAATATTCTTCAACTTTTGTGTAAGTCAAACTGCAAACATATAAAGATATGTGAACTTTATTAATAATGTCATCAAAACGTCAATCTGACATCATTTTGGTCATTCAGAGTCTTTGGGGAAATAAATTGTTCTTTATATGATTGAACAGATCAACATGAAGAAACAAACTTGCAGTTTAATGTTGAAAGTTTTCAATGATATCATTAAAGATCTTAAAAATATATAATTTTCTAATGTAATTGATTTAGTTTCAGTCTGGAGAAAGAAATCTTTTCTTCTTTTGAAGTTGTCTATTGTGTATTTGTCAGGCATCACTCGTCCTAAAGTGAGCGTCCTGCCGCCCTCCAGTGAAGAGATTTCCACAAAGAACACAGCAACACTGATGTGTGTGGCCAACAAGGGCTTCCCCTCAGACTGGAGCCTGAGCTGGAAGGTGGACGGGAGCAGCAGGTCTGAGAAGAGCAGTGCTGGGGTCCTGGAGAAGGACGGTCTGTACAGCTGGAGCAGCAGTCTGACTCTCTCTCAGGACGAGTGGATGAAGGCGGTCACAGTGAGCTGTGAGGCCAAACAGAAAGAGCAGCTGTCAGTCACTGGAGAAGTGAGGAGAGATCAGTGTTCTGAGTAGATCCTCTGGATTCTCTTCTGCTCTTCTCACTCATGTCTCACATGGAGACTAACAGTGACTTCTATTCACACAAGTATATGTGTGCTTTTGTCTTTCAGTTTTCTCTTGTCAAAATTCAATAAACTAATAAAATCTTCAGTTATTAAAGTTTCCTGTCTTTCTTATTTGAAAAAGTTGATTCATTTATATTATTTGTGTCATTAGTTAGATCAGGACTTTATCTCACATTTTATAAATAATCTTCACTCAATGAAGCATGAAAACACCTGCAGAGACATTATGAAACAAGATCATGAAGTCAAATTAGGGAAGTCAAACATATAGTACATATAGTATAGTGAGTAAATGTAACAATATATTAAGAAGTTTTACTTACAGTCATACGGTGGAGTCCAAAAGTCTGAGACATATTATGTTAAGTTTGCATTTGAAATAAAATGAGTTTTCAAATTTTTTTTATCTGCATAAATATTTGAGGTGAATTGAAAGATAAACAGTTTCTGACATAAACATTTGGAGTTCATGTCAGTTTGAGTGCATGCTGTCATTAGTGTATGTGTAAAATCTGATGATTTGACAATTTGTCTAAGAGCGTCTTGTGCTTCAATAGAAGAAAATCTGATAAAATCAACAAAGGCCATCACAGACACACACGTTTTAATTGATAATAAATAATCATGACAACTGAGAAAACATCAATAAAGCATCTGATGGGAAAGGTCAGAGGTCATCTCAAAGGGCGGTGGGCACATCAGTCAGAGAATATCACACAGATCTTTGGAGACTCAACCGCACTGATCTGTCTGCTCAGCTCTTAACTACAGGGGGCGCTGCTGAGCTGGACACTGGATGGGTCAGAGGTCACAGAGGGGTTCTGACCAGTGCAGAGAGTGACCAGGACGGCCACTACAGGAGGAATAGTGGCTTGACCCTCAGCAAAGCATGCTGGGAAGAGTCAGAGGTTTTTGTCTGCAGAGTAACTCATGATGGAGATCTTCATCAGGTCTCGTTCCACAAGAGTCGCTGTTAAGAGCGTTGAATGATGATGTTTGTCCTGAAGATGAGCGTATCTCAGTGTCTCGCAGCTCCAGTGATTTACAACTGAATACTGAAAGAGTCGATTCACTGTGTGATCTTTCAATGTGTTGTGTTTGTGTTACATTCAATAAAGCTTCTGAACAAGTTACATTTGACTTAAAGTGCATCATTGATCAATCTGACTTTACACTGAGAGAGAAAACTGAAAACAGTATGTGTCATGAAAGACCTTTTGGGACAGATTTTGGTATTTACAAAGTCTTCACTGTTTAACAGTCTGAACGGATGCATTTACTGGTAAAACTAAATGAATCCTCGTGTGGTTTGAACATGGTCACTGGAGACAGATCTGATCTATTCTGAGAGAAACACAATCATTCCACACTGACAATGCAAATGTGATTTTCACACTCTCAGATTCACTGTTTGATTGGTTCAATGATCTGAACTGGAACACACCAGTTTCACTTCTGCTCTATTGAGTCGTTAATCGTTTCTGAAAACAGCCGGAGAACCACCGACACCAGAACAAGTTTAGAAGTGGGAGTGACGTGGGAGCACTATGGAGCAATGTAGGAGGTAGACGTGTTTGCCATCTCCTCCACAACCAAGTCGATAAAACTGCAATCTAAATGTCTCTAATCTACTTTTAAATTGGCTGAAAGTCTAGCTTGACAACCATAGCACTTCACTTGAACCTTAAACTTTGTCGATGCTGTCAAAAAAGCAGCCCCAGGGCATTAAACCCTCTCAGCCACAGCCTGAGACTTCTGACAACATGGCGATTTCTGACCAAACGGCAGGCCTCGCGCTGGAAGAAAAAGACATGTCACGAATGATGGAGAAGATTTCGGAAAAGATCATCAGTGCCTTTGATGAGAGATTCGATAAACTAGAAGCGACTCTTCGAACCATAAAAACGACACAACGAGAGTTAAGTGAGAGAGTCGAGATGGTAGAGGAACAGGCCAGTGATCATGAAACTCGTATCCTCTCTCTGGAAACTTCCCTGGCTACCTTAAGTAAAGAGAACAAGATGCTTAAGTCCAAGCTTAACGATCTCGAGGGCCGATCGCGCCGTAATAACATCCGAATTGTCGGTATCCCAGAAGGAGCTGAAAAAGGAAGACCAACTGAGTTCGAAAAGTTGCTTGATCAGCTCCGCCACGAAGACTTTTCCGACCCCCCCAATCATTGATCTTGCACACCGTGTACCGCAGCCAAAACCCCTCGGAAGGAGCCAAGTCGCGCGCAATAATCGCACGAATCCATTACTTTCAAGACAAAGAGCGCATCCTACGCCTTCGGCAGGGCCGTCAGCTTGAATACCAGGGGCGTAAGGTGCTGTTTTTTCCGGATTACACGGCTGAGGTAATGGAACAACGCCGGAGCTTCAGTGAGGCGATGCAAAAGTTAAGAGAGCTTAATGTGCGTCATACTCTGCGCTTCCCTGCCAAGCTTTGCATCACCTATAATGGAAATACTGGAATGTTTACGTCTCCCATGGACGCAAAGCTATACATAGACAAAGAACTGAGGCAAGTCGCTGGGACGGATCAAGAATAAATTCTGATAAGTAGTGCTATGGAGTTTATAGAGACTGTAAGTGCTTATTATATTTTTTAGATAAGATTTGGTTGTGGAGTTGCATTTTTTGTTTTGTTTTATATTTCGTTCTTTTCTACTAGCCCGTTTTACTTAGCTTAGTTGTGAGTGTTAGTGTAATTTAATACTTTGCTTCAAGTATCGCGTTCTTTAGTCACTAGGGGGAGCCATAATGCTTCGTTTGGGGAAGTCATTTGAGGCATTGGGATGGGTTGGGATGGGGGGGCTTAAAGTTCGAGGCTTAAGTTGTTGTTGTGTTTTTTTTTGTTTTTTTTTTTGGAGGGGGAATATTATTGTGGTTTTACTTTGTGTAAATGAAAGGGAACAATGAAACTAATAGAGGAAATGCTACCTTAACTTTGCCTCTTTTAATGGGGTGGCCAAGCCCTTTAACGTTCCAAGATGCCAAAGTGTTTACCTATCTCAAGTCCTTGAAAGCAGACATCTTATTTCTGCAGGAAACGCATATAGCTGTCGGACAAGAACGTAAACTTAGAGCGAATTGGATATCTCAGGTATATCAGGCACCTTTCAGCAGTAAGGCTAGGGGGGTAGCAATTTTACTTCGTAAGGGTGTCTCATTTCAGCTTGGCTCGATGACTACTGACTCTCATGGCAGATATGTCATGATTTCAGGAAAACTTAGTTCCTTGCACATCACAATGTTAAATATATATGGTCCTAATATTGATGACCCTCAATTTTTTAAAAGGGTTTTTGATCTAATACCATCTGGGTGTGTAAATGTCATTATCGGCGGTGACTTCAATTGTTATTTAGATTCGATTTTAGACTGATCATCCTCAAAGCCACCTCCTAGTATAACCTCAGTACAGATCCTCAATAGGTTGATTGAGGAAAGGAACATGGTAGATATTTGGAGGTTGCAACACCCAACAGAAAGGGAATACTCATTTTACTCGCAGGTTCATAAATCTTACACTAGGATTGACCGTTTTTTGGTTACTTCTGAACTGATACACAGAATAACTGATACACGGTACCATAACATGCTAATATCAGACCATAGTCCTGTCTCAATTCAGATTAATAAAATCCTGCCACGTCAAGGTTATCATTGGCGATTCAACCCTTACCTACTTAAAGACCCAGCTTTTGAAAGCTACATTAACGCTAAACTGGACGATTTCTTTATGAATAATGACAATGGCCAAGTCTCTGATTCAATCTTATGGGATACTCTTAAGGCAGTCATAAGGGGTCATATTATTGCTTTTGAAACTGCCAGCAAGAGAAATAGCAATAACAGGCTTTTGAGAATTGAAAATTTACTCACAACATTAGAACAGGCATACAGAATCGCCGGATTACAACAAGATTATAATAAGATACTGAATTTAAAATATGAATATAATTCGATCTTGGGCAAAAGAATTGAGAATCTCTTACTTAAACTGAAACAAAAACACTTTGAATTAGGTGATAAGCCAGAAACTTTGCTTGCTCACCCCTTAACTGTCTCGCTAATAAAGCAAACAATTCATCAAATAAAGTCAAACACAGCTGAGATTGTAACCAATCCAGAAGAAATTAATGAATCCTTTAGGGATTTTTACTCTGATCTGTAATCCTCAAAATGCAATGTCAGTCAAGAGGATTATGAATCTTTTTTTGATAGTCTTAATCTCCCCCAGTTTGATAAAATTGCAAAAGAAGATCTAGAACGCGCATTTTCTGAAGCGGACATCTTAGAGGCCATCAAGTCTTTCCCGTCGGGCAAAGCACCAGGCCCAGACGGCTTTGGATGTGAATTTTATAAAGCCTTCTCTTTAAAACTAGCCCCTTACTTATTGAGAATGATCAATGACTCATTTGAAAATGACAGACTCCCCAATTCATTATATGAGGCCAATATCTGTGTTCTATTAAAGAAAGGCAAAGACAACACGGATCCGGCCAATTATAGACCTATATCGCTTCTTAACTTTGATCAGAAGGTGATAACAAAAGTGTTAGCAAACAGACTTGGAAAGCATATCTCAACAATAATACACCCAGACCAAACTGGGTTTATACCAGGTCGTTTCTCCTTTTGCAATGTTCGTCTCCTTCTTAATATTCTTTATAAGGAGCGTGGTAAGGAAGCCTCAGGAGCGATCATCTCACTAGATGCCCAAAAGGCATTTGATCAAATAGAGTGGCCTTTTATGCTAAAAGCACTTGAGCACTTTGGGTCTGGGAGTCGTTTTATCAAGTGGGTAAAAATTCTATATATATGTCCTCGTTCATCCATCCTGACAAACTCTAACAAATCTAACCCTTTTGAGTTGCATCGAGGAGTTAGACAAGGAGATCCTCTTTCCCCTCTTCTTTTTGATATTGCGTTGGAACCGCTAGCAGTAGGGATTAGAAGTCACCCACATATACATGGAATAAAGATGGGAAAGGATGAAGCTTTGGTTAGTATATATGCTGATGATCTATTAATATATCTTTCTGATCCAGCCAAATCAGTTCCCTATTTGCTTGATTATATTAATGATTTCGGTAAAATCTCTGGATATACCATTAACTGGTCCAAAAGTGAGTTTATGTCACTTGCTAGACACACAAATTCCAGCCAGCTTGGTCCCTCGGCCTCGCCTTTCAAAATAGTCGAAGACCACTTTACATATCTTGGCATTGTGATACCAAAGAACCCCAAGCAATTATTTAAATTAAACTTTTTGGCTAAGATTAAAATTAAAAGATAATATCGAGGGATGGAGGCTCCTTCCACTATCTATGATTGGCAAAATTCATGCAATTAAAATGGTCACTCTACCACAGTTCCTCTACCTCTTTCAAAATGTGCCTACTTGTATACCTGTATCTTTTTTCAAGCTTTTGGATTCAGTTATCATACCGTTTATTTGGGCTTACAAGACTCCCCGAATAGCAAAAGTGCACTTACAGAAACCCACTCGGACGGGAGGCCTAGGGCTCCCAGTGTTTAAATACTACTATTGGGCAGCGAATGCCAGGGCTTTATCTTATTGGCAGAGGGGTATTAGTGAAACTTTATCTATGGCTGACCCTCTATGGCTTAAGATAGAGACATTTTCTCTTTCAAAATCTTGTCTCCCTGTTTTACTTTTCTCAAAAGCCTCTCCCTCAACAAAACTAATTGGTACTAATTTAATATATATTAATGAATATTAAATCAGATAAGGAAACATCTTAAATCACCTGACATCTCCGTCCTCACACCCATCGCTAACAATCCCTCATTTAAACCCTCTCAGCTAGACCGAGGTTTTATTGAATGGAAAAGTAAAGGTCTGATTTCTATTGGGGATCTTTATATAGATGGTAAATTTGCATCTTTTAACCAATTACAATCTGTATTTAATCTCCCACGGTCTGACTTTTTTCGATACTTACAAGTGAGACATTATGTTCAAACGGTTATTCCACAATTTATTGACAAACCAGAGGTTAATACATTTGAGAAAACCTTTTTGTTAAATCCAAGCTCTAGACATCTGGTCTCACGATGGGTTAATTCTTTCCAACTGCCTGTGAACACCAATCATATAAAAGAAGCCTGGGCTAGGGATTTTGATGAAGAAGTGTCCGATGAAACCTGGAATAACAGTCTCAATAACATCCAGGATTGCTCAATAAATGTGAGACACAGGTTGATTCAGTTCAAAGTGATACATAGATTGCATTATTCTAAAACGAAATTGAGTAAAATATACAATTCTATTTCTCCAATTTGCGACAGATGTAAAACTGAGGAAGGGTCTTTGTCACACATGTTTTGGTTTTGTCACAAACTGTTTAACTTTTGGACTGCTATATTTGATTTTTTTTCAAAAGTTTTTCAAAAAGAGGTTAAGCCAGACCATGGTCTTGCAATTCTCGGATCCTCTGAGACATTGAATACTCTCCCAAGATCTGAGCAACGACCTCTCTTGATGGGCATGACTCTTGCGAAAAAAAACAATACTTTTAAACTGGAAATCTTCAGACTCTCCATCGTTCAAAGCTTGGTTATGTGAACTGTTTCATGTCATACAGCTAGAAAGGATACGTTCCTTGGAATCCAAATCTCATCGCCAATTTCAAACTGTATGGCAGCCCTTCGTGGATTTCCTCAAGTCTGAATAGTGTATAATTATTGTTCTCACTGTAATTAATCTATGACTAGGTCTTGTTTATGTTAGTCCAACCCCCCTTGTTTTGTTTTTTGTTTTGTTATGGTTGTAGTGTCTAGTTTTCCCTTTATTTAAAAATTTGTACACTATGTTAAAAATTGAAAATAAAATATAAAAAAAAAAGAAAGAAGTGGGAGTGACAGCAAACTGGGCTGATTGTGATGTCATCATAACAACATTCTGCAGTCAATATAAAACAATAACAAAAAAATAAGAATTTGTCCCATTTATGCCAGACCAGCTTCCAAGACTGTCAAAATCACAGTGACTGACTAGTTATTTATCAACATACACAGTTTGAATGCTGAAGTAATCTAACTAAAGAGATTCAAATCTGCACCGACACAGAGAGAGAGAGAGACGGACTATACACTTGTCATTATATTCACAGTTCACACACACAGTTCACAGATGTTGTGGTTTGCCTCCACTCTGATGTCAAAGCTTCCTCTTCCATTTTTCTTCAAGATCTTCTCATCTTCAAGGTTACAGTTGGGTAAACGCACTTGCCTGGCTGTTCCCACTTAATTAATTCCATGAGCAAGGAGCTGAACTGCTAATGGGACACAGGTGAAGTAGTTGTCTGCGTAGACCTCGTAGTTCTGACCTTCTGGAAGTGTGGAGGCAAGCTTCATCACAACGTCACCTGACATTCCAAGTTCAGATTTGGCTCGTTTTCCATCGACACTGCCTTGGTACACATCAAAGTCAGAGCATGCCAGAGATGCCAGTTCTTACCCACACTTTGAAGCCCTATGGGTGAAGTTTGCCTCGCATATACTGCTTCATTCCACTGAATTTCCCCTTGAATGGAATCATCATCTAATCCAGAGTTGTGCTCTTCGGGTAGCACCTGCAGGCATTTCTCTCTGAATGAATCAAGCCATGGTCTGAGATTCCACAGTTTGTCTTTCTTCATGCTCTCTGGCATTGCCAGGTTGTTGTCAAAATGTAATGATGTCAGCAGAGATTGGAACCTGTGACGAGACATCACATCAGAAACAGGGGTGTACCATGTGTCTGACTCCCAGTACACCAGGCATTTGCATCAGGCCCATCTTCAGGTACATGCCAATCATCTGTACAATTTCCTTGGTGTTTGTGTTTATAGTTGTTCCAGTCTTTTGAAAGCTGTACTGATTAGTGTGTTCTGTCAGAGCCTGAATCATGTCTTCTGACACAAACATCTGGAAGTACTCCAGTGGTGTGTGGAGGGAAACATCATCACTGGTCTCGTCTGGACCAGAGAAATCAATATTAGGACTGATGAAAGCCAGCGATACCGGTCCCGGGGCATAGTCTGTTTAGTTGGTTGGCTTGGTTTGGTTGGCTTGATGTCCTCCTCCTCCTCCTCCTCCTCATCATCATCATCATCATCATCATCATCATCATCATCAGCTGGACAATCAATGGGTCTCTGATTCTCTTTGTCCACTTCCTCGACGTTTTCAACCACCTCCTCATCATTGTCTAATGTGCTCTCTACTTAACAATCCAAAAGGTATATACAAACCCCCAGACCTCATAAATCCCCACTTTCCAGAGCATTCACACCTGTCCCTGAACAATGCACCAAACATGCAACCCCAAACTTGCAAAATGTTGATATATCCAGTTGAATGAAACAAGGAGATGCGCTTTCAGAAAAGTTTGCAGGTGAAATGAGTTCAAGGCCTTATGGCCAGACCTATTTACACATTTACTATCCAATGGCATTGTGATGCAAGACAATAGGACACATTGGCTATGTAAATGTGGTCTTTAAAAACAAAACCTTTGCAAATGTGTTTTTGGAGAGCTAAAAGTCATGTTGTGATTTTTACAACAATGGATCTTACAGGGTTAATATGTAATTAGGATATGCAACAGCATGTATTACACATTGTAACTATGTATGTGTAACAGACCATTATTATTACATGTGTGTAACAGGCCAGTTGTGTAATCGGAAGATCTTGTTTCATATGTAACTGCATACCTTAACCTGCTCTGCTTTAGTTTGACTTAACTCACTATTACACCGCTGAATACTATATTTCACAGTGCTTAATACTGTGTAACATTTTGTAAATTAACTATCTAGTACACAAGTTAACAGATGCTATTAATTCAGTACTAAAGTGCACTTATCAAATCTATATACCTGCCATTCTACATATGGACAGAAATTAATGAGACATGAGCAGATTTATTTAACAATTCAAAACCTTTCTTGTAAGATTGTTGTGCGTTTAAACACACTCTGACATACTGGAACTGATTTGTGAAAGAAAGAAAGAAGTACACTTTATTATATACAATAAGGTGTTTATTTGAATTTGTGCTTGATTTGTAGGAGCTTGCATTTATCTTTTAAGTCGTCAATTTTAGCAATAACTTCTGGAGTCATTGACTTGGCACAACATTTAGTGAAGTCTAAAAGCTTCTCCTTTTTTGGGTTAAATGGTGGGAGGCTCTTCAGCAGTTTTGGACAGGCAAAAGTGATTTCTGAGCAGACAGAGCAAGAGTGTTTTTCAGTCCACACCAACAATTTTGAAAGCTTTTGTCATGCTCCCCTGACTCTTGAGTACCACATCATCAGTTGTACGAGCTGCAAAGGAAACAAAAAAAGTTTTTCCAAGTTATTATTAAACTTTATAGTTACGCAGTTACATGAAACAATTTAATAATTCTATACATAATGAATACATCTCACCTTACCGTTACCATCACAAGCACCAATGCATTGCACCAATAGGAGACAGCGTTATTACGGTCACATGACAATGCGGTTCACAGAGTCCCAGAATTAAAGCGCGAATGAACGGGAGAATCTCAGGTGCGAAATTTCAAATATGATGTCTGTACCTATGCATACAATATTACAATCAGGTAATGAAAATGACCAAATAAACCTTATTAAATGGATGCAGCGGTAAAGTGTCCACATGTAAAAAAAAATTTGATGTGGACACTGCAGAAGAAAAATAAAGTTTGTCAAACACAGTAGAACAGATGGAAATGCCTGGTGGATGATGTGGAAAAGACATTGAATCATTTTCTTTGACTTAGTATTTACGTAAGTGTGTTTGTATTCATTCATTCATTCATTCATTCACACAATTTCATATACACTCACCTAAAGGATTATTAGGAACACCTGTTCAATTTCTCATTAATGCAATTATCTAATCAACCAATCACATGGCAGTTGCTTCAATGCATTTAGGGGTGTGGTCCTGGTCAAGACAATCTCCTGAACTCCAAACTGAATGTCAGAATGGGAAAGAAAGGTGATTTAAGCAATTTTGAGCGTGGCATGGTTGTTGGTGCCAGACGGGCCGGTCTGAGTATTTCACAATCTGCTCAGTTACTGGTATTTTCACGCACAACCAATTCTAGGGTTTACAAAGAATGGTGTGAAAAGGGAAAAACATCCAGTATGCGGCAGTCCTGTGGGCGAAAATGCCTTGTTGATGCTAGAGGTCAGAGGAGAATGGGCCGACTGATTCAAGCTGATAGAAGAGCAACTTTGACTGAAATAACCACTCGTTACAACCGAGGTATGCAGCAAAGCATTTGTGAAGCCACAACACGCACAACCTTGAGGCAGATGGGCTACAACAGCAGAAGACCCCACCGGGTACCACTCATCTCCACTACAAATAGGAAAAAGAGGCTACAATTTGCAAGAGCTCACCAAAATTGGACATTTGAAGACTGGAAAAATGTTGCCTGGTCTGATGAGTCTCGATTTCTGTTGAGACATTCAGATGGTAGAGTCAGAATTTGGCGTAAACAGAATGAGAACATGCCTTGTTACCACTGTGCAGGCTGGTGGTGGTGGTGTAATGGTGTGAGGATTGTTTTCTTGGCACACTTTAGGCCCCTTAGTGCCAACTGGGCATCGTTTAAATGCCACGGCCTACCTGAGCATTGTTTCTGACCATGTCCATACCTTTATGGCCACCATGTACCCATCCTCTGATGGCTACTTCCAGCAGGATAATGCACCATGTCACAGAGCTCGAATCATTTCAAATTGGTTTCTTGAACATAACAATGAGTTCACTGTACTAAAATGGCCCCCACAGTCACCAGGTCTCAACCCAATAGAGCATCTTTGGGATGTGGTGGAACGCGAGCTTCGTGCCCTGGATGTGCATCCCACAAATCTCCATCAACTGCAAGATGCCATCCTATCAATATGGGCCAACATTTCTAAAGAATGCTTTCAGCACCTTGTTGAATCAATGCCACGTAGAATTAAGGCAGTTCTGAAGGCGAAAGGGGGTCAAACACAGTATTAGTATGGTGTTCCTAATAATCCTTTAGGTGAGTGTATACTTTTTTTATACAGTGTGTGCAATCGCAAACAGAACCACATCCAAAGGATAACAAAATCTATCATGACAGGATCGATTTTTTTTATTTTATTTATTTATTTATTTTTATTTTTTTCTGGATCCCATAAAAGACTCCGGCAATGGATGTTGTTCATTTACAGGTATGTTGCCCTTTTTATTTTTTATTTGGTAATGGTTCAGGCTAAATCAGTACATTTCATCCATCTGTTTAATAAGTCTTGGAGGGAGGTTTTGAATTCTGTGAACACTAATTTGATTGTTTCATTGGTTTGCTCAAGGACTGAGATTACACCAGACTGACATTATGGAAGATGGCAAACAGTTCAGCAACACTCTCAGAAAGATAAAGTGAAGTCATATAGTCCATTCTGTGTGACCGCTGTGTGCATCCTTGACTTATTGTGAATGTATGTGTAAATTAATTATCTTTACCTTTCATTGGTTTCCAGCATATGGATCCTAATGTAATTGTTTGTTTTTTCTAATGCTTACAAATAATGGTGTTTATCTAAAAGGTTTGCAGCAAGGCACTGAGAGACAAGAAAGCACCAGTTCAAAATTGGTGGGCAGTCAAGACATCGATTTGTTGTGATTGTGTCCAAATTCACCCATAAAAGGAAGGTACTCAATCAATGTCTTTTTGTAATCTACTCTATTTAGTAAACAATTTTTAAATAATTATTTAATATAATCTGCACTATTTTGTGATAAATGTGATTAAATCTTTTGAGCATTATGTAAAATCAGTTACAATATTGGAGTATAACAACTACACCAAAAATTCAAGAAAAGTTTTATTTCTAAGTATGTATTGTTATTATTATATGGTCTAAGTATATAGATATATTTTCTGTGTTGTCTTAGAATGCACCACCTTACTCCAACCCTCTTAATTTACATATCTCATTGTATTTTATTACTTAGAACATATAGTATGTTTCTGTTAATTGTATATTTGTACAGTGATGGAAATAATTTTTTTGCAACATGTTTAAACAAGATTGTGTGTAGACTCTTAAGATCTGTTGTCAATTTTCAATATCTTGCAGTATAACCGTGGATGGTATGGTGGTATATGGGCAAGACTGGGATGACTGTTTGGTCTTTTAGAAGTACACCGCAGTAGCAGAAGACCTATTCTTAATGTGGTCCCTTCACGAGCACACAAAACTCTGAGTCCTATCATAACACGACATGTGCAAAGAGGTTCAACAATATATAGTGATTCCTGGTGGGTATAACAACACACCAACTCAGGAGCTGTGATGAACCCAGATGCAGGAGTTCAATTCTCAAAATACAGGAGAAACAGGTAAGTAGTGAGAGCAGGGTGTTCAGGTAAGGTATAAAGTCTAAGAACACATTAGTCGGTTAAACATAGAACAATGGCAGAGGGCATAAATCGTAAATTTCTACGTGGCACTTGCCAAAACAGGAAACTTAAGCTTCAGACAGACCTTAAGGTGAGTTCCTTCCATAAACTGGAGAGCAGGTCTGTGTATCAAGACGTGAAGTACATACAGTGATCTCAATGATGTGTTTCCAGCACATACACAGCGGGGTGACAGATAACAGGTACGTTTCAATCAGGTAAGGATATATTCATGGGCAACTCAGATTTTACATTGATCACTAATCTTGCACTTCATCAATAAACAGGTGGGGTTAATACAAGTGAGTCGGTATGCCATACACTTGGAATATTCAAAGTAATTTATCTTGCGAAGCCTGAACAGGTCATTGATAAACAGGTTGGTGATACACAGAGAAGTTTGCCACTGTGTCAGAGCGAAAGGTGAGTCCAAGGCTCCTACAACAAGGCTAGATGCTGACTGAGAGTGAGAGTGATGTTTAAGTGCACGTCCAAACGAGGTGATGATGAACTGCAGGTGTGTGTGTGATTAGAGCTCAGGTGAGGGAAAGGGAGTCCGGTGTATATGTGACAGTGGGCATATGTGCGGTCCCTCGCTGAACAAGAATATCATCATTATCTACTAAACCATGGGCAGAACTTTGTGGATCCACGGACTGGAAGTCACACTTGACATATTGAGCAATACTGGCAAACAATTAAAGGACAAGTGTGGAGGGTAAGGGGGAACCGCACAGACAAAATTGTCACTTGAAATTTAAAAACAATAAAAGCATCTTTGGAAGGCTCATTCATGATATAAGTCGAAAATACAGAGTATGACTGGATGGTGGCATCAACAGACATTAAAGGAGCTTGTTCAAGTTCTTTCAAGTTTTAAATTATCTTCTTCCCTAGCGTTTGTCCCACATGGGTGCAGGGTCCACTTCACTTATATTTGATCTGGCACAGTTTTACGCCAGATGCCCATCCTGACCCAACCCCCAGTGGCTGGAGGACTCTCACTCACACACACATACGGGACAATTTAGAGTCTCCAATTTTTGGACTTGTGGGGGAAACCGGGGCATCCAGAGGAAACCCACAAAAACACAGGGAGAACATGCAAACTCCACACAGAAAGGCCCTGGGTGAGCCTGGACTTGAACCTGGGACCTTCTTGCTGTGAGGAGACAGTGCTACCCACAGGCACAATGGTGGACGTTTTAAAGCATTTGGGGAACACAGACAAGGAGAGGGAAAGGTTGAAAATGTCCGCAATAACATAAGCCAGTTGGTTCACGGATCCCTTGATGACACGGCCAGGAATGCTATCTGGACCCACGGCTTCACGGATATTCACCCGTCAGAAGGATCAGGTTACATCCGCTACAGTGACAGAGAGTGAACTAACCTCTGTAGCTTACGCCGCGAGAGCTCTCTCTCCAAGTGTGGTGTTTTTTTATTATCCTTTATTATCAAAACGAGCATAAAAATTAATAAGCTCATCCAAGAGAGGCAGCAGTTTTCACGGCGGAGTTTTTATTCCCTTTGAATTCCCTGCCACATACTTCTAGAGTCGGTGGTGTTGAACTGTCCTTAAATCTTGTCCCTGTATTGGCGTTTGGCAGCTCTGATAGTTTTGCGGAGGGCATAACTGGTTTGTTTATGCTCCTCCACGTTCCCGGAATTAAAAGCGAATGTCCCCGCATTAAGTACTGCAAGAGCATCGCTATTAATCCACGATTTCTGGTTGGGATTGATCCGTATTGTTTAGGTCTGCACTACGCCATCTATGCACTTCCTGATAAAAGATGTTACGCTATCAGCATAGACCTTGATGTTGTCATCAGAGGAGGACCGGAACATTTCCCAGTCTGCGTGATCAAAACAGTCTCGTAGCACAGGACATGGCCTCAGAGTGAGCGGATTCCTGCTCACTTATATTCCCATACAGTTCCTTCAGTGCCCGGTCTGTGGCTGGATGTACACAGCTGTGATAATGACTGCTGTGATTTCCCTCAGTAGCCAGAATGGTCAATACAGATGCAAGAGAAATCCTAGATCAGGAGCGCAGAAAGACTTCCGTTCCTTTGATCAAATCAGAATTTGTTGATCATAAAACATAGACCGCCACCTCTGCTTTTACCTGAGAGGTTTTTCGCTCTGTCGGCTCGGTGCACGGAGAACCCCACGGTTTGATGGCTGCGTCTGGAATCTCCGCAGACATCCAAGTTTCTATAAGGCAGATAATGCAGCAGTCCCTCGTCTCTCGTTGGAAAGAAATCCATGCTCTCAGTTCACAGAGATTGTTGTCTAGAGACTAAATATTTACCAATAGAATGATGGGTAGAGAAAGGGAGATTTGTATGACGTCTTAGTCTGACGAGAACACCAGCTCTCCTTCACCTTTTCTTTTTCCTCTTCACCGTCTGCGTTTCTGCCCAGAGAAAGTGGATCCACTGTCGTGTTTGTAAACAGTGGGTTGGCTATTGCCGAACCAATGTCCAAAATTATTTGTCCATCGTAGACAATAAGGCAGACAACATCCAAGACAAAACAAACAAAAAACAGCAAATTGGGTCAGAGCTTGCAATGCAGCAGACGCCGCCATACTCTGCACCATCTTGAACTCAATAACTGACACAATCTTAAACTTTACTGACATCTTTCCATGGAGAGAGGAAGAAGTGTTTGACTGTGAAGTAAATTGTAGTTCTTTTGACATTGAGTGAAATTGTGCTGTGTGACTGAGTGTATTGAAGGAAAGTGTGTGATTTGTGTATTAAAAAGAAGAAGAATAGAAAGAAAGAGGGAGGGAGACTCTTCTTTATTCTGTTGGATGTGTTTTTCCATTTTCAGAAATGAGGAATCGAGTGTCTTGAAGAAGAATTGTCTCTATTAGAGTTAGTTTTGATATCTGTGCTCTCGACTCTCCTCAAGTCTTGTCTTAAAAACACTCGTGAAAAATCACTTTATCAACACACACACTCCATCAAACAAGAGACTCCAGCACTAGATGAATCTATTTTAATACCTGAACAACATGTATGTGACATCACCTCTCACTTTATATGAGTCTGTGCAATTGAGGGGGTGAAACAAGTCAAATGTTTAAAGTGATGAATTACATTCAAATATGACATCTGTGAAAACAAATGTTTTATGTTTGCATTATGCTGTATTCACATGGATAGGTGTCAGTAAAGTTTAAGACTAGTGTCATATCAGCCAGTTAAACATCAACCAAAAATGACTGAATTTACCTTTATAATAAAATGTGTCGTCCAGTTTCATATGTAGTGTTGAGTGTGAAATATCAAAATCAAAAACTTTGTGTCCATGTCAATTTATAATGAAACATTCAGAGAAACTGTTTCTGTATCAGTAGTTCCTCTTTCACTGAAGGAGGTTTTTGTACGACTCTTTATCACTGTGTGAACACATCACTGTGATAACTCTGACAGTAATAATGTCCTGCATCTTCAGTCTGGACTCCACTGATGGTCTGAGTGAAATCATTATAAGATCCACTGCCACTGAATCTAGATGGAGTTCCAGACTGGAGGCGGTTTGTAATATATATGAGGAGATTAGGAGCTTCTCCAGGTTTCTGTAAGTACCAGTGCAAGCGGTATCCAGCAACAAAATTCCAGTCTGGATTACTGCTGGTTTTACAGTTTATTTTAACTTGTTGTCCTGGTTGAGCTGTTATTGAGGGACTCTGAGTGACTGTGATCTGTCCATTACACTCTGAAACACATCATAAAATAAAATATTATTTCACAAGAGCTCATTGATACATAAAGTAATAATACAAAAAAAAAAAAACTTCATACAATTCAATTGAGTTTATATTAGTGAAATGCACTGAAACAGATTCTCACCAGCAATGAAAAGCAGTAGAGAGCAGATAATGAGAGCGTGTGCTGTCATCTTTACTGTGAATGAGTGAGAACTGAAGGAACAGTGATGTTGGTTTGACAGTCCTGACTAACAGACAGTCTGATATTGTGCTTTAATCAGAGGGGCGGGACACACATTCAAAACTGTTTCCTGTCAGCAGAAAATGTGAGCGTTACAGGAGAACAGCAGAAATAAGAAACAATTACATGTCAAATTACATTCATACATTTCAATCTTTATCTTTTAGTTATTAATTCCAATTGGTTGAAATTCTAATGATTTTTGTTCATTGTGGATATCTCATGAGCATTCAGTAGATCAAACTAAATCAAATGTGTTATAGAGGAGTTATTACATTGTAATAAACATGTTGTATATAATTATGAATGTAATATGTATGTTTTTATTGTATTTTTGAAACAGTAGTTGATGACAATATGAAATGAATCATGTTTGAATGTGTGTTGTGTAAAGATGTGTTTGTGATCATGTGTTTAAAGTGCAGTTAGTGAAGCGCTCAGAGGTTTTTGTGCAGCTGTTCTATTAGTTTGTATCACTGTGGTGGACTTTCGGCAGCGGCACCAGACTGGATGTTGGCAGTAAGTAAATCATCAAATCATCATTTTAATGTTTTATGTGTTTTTATAATGTGGAATGTGTCAGTTTTATGTTGAATTGACACACATATGAGTTCAGTGATTTCTCTCACTTTTATGATTTATATTTCATTATTTATTAATAATATCTGATTAGACAGATTGAATAATTGGCTGTTTTTCAAGAAATGAAGGTGAACTTTAAAGACACTTAATTTATACTGTCAGCACATGTGAATTTGTTGCTCGTACAGAAGTGAGATGTTCTTCAGTTTTTGGAGATGTTAAATGACTCTGTGTTTAAATGACGAACATTATCAAGAGTTCATAAAAATGCTCCTTCAATATGAAATGTTTCTTAATGTAATATGTGAGATATAAAGTTTTACTGGAGGAATTCTTTCACCAAATTAACTGTTAAAAGTTCATCATTGTACAGAATTTTCTTTTCTATTCTCTTGAGGTTGGGCAATGTCTTTTCATAGTTATATCATAATGTAGAAAGAGAAATTTATGAAGGAAAATATTCTTCAACTTTTGTGTAAGTCAAACTGCAAACATATAAAGATATGTGAACTTTATTAATAATGTCATCAGACCGTCAATCTGACATCATTTTGGTCATTCAGAGTCTTTGGGGAAATAAATTGTTCTTTATATGATTGAACAGATCAACATGAAGAAACAAACTTGCAGTTTAATGTTGAAAGTTTTCAATGATATCTTTAAAGATCTTATAAATATATAATTTACTAATGTAATTGATTTAGTTTCAATCTGGAGAAAGAAATCTTTTCTTCTTTTGAAGTTGTCTATTGTGTATTTGTCAGGCATCACTCGTCCTAAAGTGAGCGTCCTGCCGCCCTCCAGTGAAGAGATTTCCACAAAGAACACAGCAACACTGATGTGTGTGGCCAACAAGGGCTTCCCCTCAGACTGGAGCCTGAGCTGGAAGGTGGACGGGAGCAGCAGGTCTGAGAAGAGCAGTGCTGGGGTCCTGGAGAAGGACGGTCTGTACAGCTGGAGCAGCAGTCTGACTCTCTCTCAGGACGAGTGGATGAAGGCGGTCACAGTGAGCTGTGAGGCCAAACAGAAAGAGCAGCTGTCAGTCACTGGAGAAGTGAGGAGAGATCAGTGTTCTGAGTAGATCCTCTGGATTCTCTTCTGCTCTTCTCACTCATGTCTCACATGGAGACTAACAGTGACTTCTATTCACACAAGTATATGTGTGCTTTTGTCTTTCAGTTTTCTCTTGTCAAAATTCAATAAACTAATAAAATCTTCAGTTATTAAAGTTTCCTGTCTTTCTTATTTGAAATGTTGATTCATTTATATTATTTGTGTCATTAGTTAGATCAGGACTTTATCTCACATTTTATAAATAATCTTCACTCAATGAAGCATGAAAACACCTGCAGAGACATTATGAAACAAGATCATGAAGTCAAATTAGGGAAGTCAAACATATAGTAAATATAGTATAGTTAGTAAATGTAACAATATATTAAGAAGTTTTACTTACAGTCATACGGTGGAGTCCAAAAGTCTGAGACATATTATGAAAAGTTTCCATTTTATATACGTTTCCCCCCTCAAATTGTATTATCTGCATAAATATTTGAGGTGAATTAACCCTTTCCAGCCTGTGGTATTCATATCCAAATTCATATTATATTCATATTACATCACACACATATTATACATATATGTATGATTATTTGAGGCTAATCATCCTTTATCAACAACATTTCACACAGCAATTTTTACAAAAATCTTCTCCGGCCTCCACACTTCATCAAACAACTCCATTTTCAACCATTTATTTACAAACTAGAGGTAAACATAGAGTTTATGAAATATACATAATTTTGTGGGCAATGTAGAGTAGCATACAGATTAGAAATATAATCTATTGTTTAAATGTTATGACCATTCTAGTGATTCGTGGGAAAACAGAATAAAACCAACATTTATTATGATAAGATATATTTCACAACTATCACTTTAAGGGCTCTTGTCAGATCTGGATGAGAATAGAAGAGAGGTTTTGAAACTAAGAGGTGGTGGCAACCCCACCCCCCGTTCAACAACTTTCGGGTGTTCTCATTTAGAATCCCCCCCCACCAACCCATCACCCAACAGCCCCCACCCCCGGTGTTGAAGTGGGTTTCGCCAAGGGCACCAATAAAAGCCACAACCGCTACTGTATATTATTGAGGTGTAAGTGTTGAACTGAGGGTGGATAGTTCACTAAAGCTAGCGGCAACACAACGCTTGAGTTTGAATCATCACTTCCGTCAGCTGTTAAATGGAGAACGCTTCTGTGTAGTGAAATTGTTCCATTTAGGACGATTCTACACTTTAAAAACTGATAACACTACACGGCTGAGTGCATAGTACATTTTGTAAGTGCCGTGTGTGTCATTTGGGACACAGCTTGAATCGATTTTATTTTGTTTTCAATACGTTACATTTTATTTTATTCTTGGTCTGTTCTACCTGACTTTAAATGGTACAGAACTGAATAACTGGTATTTCCCAATGGGTCCTATTCACGCATGACCTCTAAACAAGAAATGCCATTCATTTTCCAGAGGCTGCATGTATGAAAGTGACTCTTGACTGACTGGGCAGATGCAAGATGCCGAAGCTTCCAGAAGCAGCCATTGTAACATGTGAATACGACAACCATAGGGATAAAAGTTTTAAGATATACCATAGTGACCGATGGTTCAGTGAAATAAACTGCGGAATCAGGACACATTTATGTGACAATTTCATCTGCTTAGCATTTTACTGATGTTGTGAAATTAAGAAAACTTCATTAAGGAAACGTTCGTTTGAGGAGATCGCACCGCGCTTTTGCTGTGAGAAATGTTTGTCTTGTTCCTGTTTTTCCGGAGCTTTCGGAACAGACACTAAAGTCCAAATCAGAGAGATTTTACAGTCGTAGTAGGAGAGGGGTGAGTTTCGCCAATCACCGTTCACTGGGTTATGTCCTGCTGTTGTCATCTCAAACTCGCGGTTTTCCTTCAAACGATTCTACCACTCTGAAGATGGCTTTATTAAATGTAAGATCTCTCCTTAACAAGACTTTCTTAATCAGTGACTTTATTTCAGCCCATAAGCTTGACTTTCTCTTTATGACTGAGACTTGGTTAAGTGTTGGTGATTTGAATCCTTTAGCAGAAGCATGGTCACTGTGAATTTATGAGCGCTCCAAGGAGCACAGGTCGAGGTGGAGGTATCGTTTGTTATCGGCCAATCAATATTCTACTTTTGAGGTTCAGCTGTTTAAAGTGGACCTGTGTAGTCCAGTTCTTTGTGCTCTTATATATAGACCTCCTAAGTACAGTAAGGATTTTATTGCTGAATTTTCTGATTTTTTATCTTGTATTGTGCCTCATTCTGACTGTCTCTTAATCCTTGGTGATTTAAATATTCATGTTTGTTGCCTGAGTAAGCCCCTGGTTAAAGTATTTGTATATCTCATTGAGTCGTCTGTTTTAAGTTCCACACATAGGCAAGGTCACACATTGGATCTGATTTTGTCATCAGGCTTTCCAGTTTCAAATGAGGTTATTGAAGACGTTTGTTTTTCAGACCACAAGCCTATTATGTTCAATATTACTGTTTCTGGTATTGCCTCTAATCATAAATCATCAGGTTGCTGTGTTCGTTCTATCAATTCTACCTCATCTAGCCAATTGTCAACTGCTTATCGTTCTTCTTCTTTCTTTTGCACCATTGAGTCTCCACCTCCAGGCATGGGCATTGATCGGTCTCCTCATTCAACTCCGTATGCACTGAGATTCTGGATGTTGTAGCTCCTTATAAATGTCACAATCCTAAACCCAGGGTTCAGCCCTGGTTAAACGAACATACTCGGGTGCTCAGACAGAAATGGAGGAAAGCAGAAAGAAAGTGGAAAAAAGATTCAAGTGTCATATGAATTTTTGAGAGCCTGCATGATTGAATATCAACATTCTGTCAAGGCATCTAAACATACGTTTTTCTCTGATTTAATTTCAAGAAATTCACAAAACCCTAAAGTTTTATTTAGTACAATTAATGCAGTATTAAAACGTACAGCTGCAACATTTCCTGAAGCTTCTTCGGGAGTTTGTGATAGTTTTCTGCAGTTTTTCACTTCAAAGATTGATGCCATTAAATCTGCCATCACTAATCCTGACTTAGTTCCTTTCATTTCTGTACCGTGTTCGGTTCACCTTTCAATGTTTGAATCTGTATCTCTTTCTTATTTAGTAGATGTGATTCGGCACATGAAGCCTGCTGGCTGTTCACTGGATGTTGTTCCCACTCGCATTTTTAGAGAGGTTTTAGACATTTTGGGACCTAGCCTCTTGTCAATAATAAATAGCAGTCTTATTAATGGCGCTGTGCCATCCTGTTTTAAACATGCTGTTGTGAAACCTCTGCTTAAATAGTCGAGTCTTGATTCTTCAGATTTAAAGAATTATCGTCCTATTTCCGAACTGTCATTTTTGTCAAAAGTCCTGGAACAGGTTTTCAATCAGCTTTCAGGATTTTTGCAGAGTAATGGTATTATGGATAAATATCAGTCGGGTTTTAAAGTCAAACATAGCACAGAATCTGCTCTTATCAAAGTGACAAATGATCTGTTGCTGGCGGTTGATTCAGGTAAAAGTGCCTTTCTAATTCTCCTGGATCTCAGCGCAGCCTTTGACACCACTGATCACGATATTCTTTTAGACCGGTTAAGAAATTGGGTGGGCCTTCAAGACACGGCCCTTGAGTGGCTCTCATCTTATCTTAAGGGAGATCATTTTCAGTTGAGATTGGGAATCATTCTTCTGCCTCTGCTTCTATCACCTGTGGAGTACCTCAAGGCTCGATTTTGGGACAACTTTTATTCTCGTTATACATATTACCATTACAGTCTACCTTTTGTAACTATTAAATAGATTATCATTGTTATGCAGATGATATTCAGTGCAATCTGCCTTTTGAAATCCACTGATAATTCAGCAATAGAATCTTTGATGGGTTGTCTTAAAGATATTAAAAGATGAATGGCATCTAATTTTCTCCAAGTAAATGATTCTCAGACAGAAGTTTTATTTTTTGGCAAAACTGATCCTTTTAATAATTTGACTAGTCATTTAGGGCCTTTGGCCTCTAATCTTCATACAGAGGAACGCAACATTGGTGTCATTTTTGACTCTCATTTAAAATTTGATAAACAAATGAAGGCTGTGGTTAGAGGTGTTTTTTTCCAACTCCGACAAATATCAAAATTAAAACCTTTTTTTTTTATCTTTAAAGGATATGGAGATTGTAATCCATGTTTTTATTTCTTCTAGACTGGATTATTGTAATGCACTGTATTTAGGTGTATCTCAAGCATCACTATCTCGTCTTCAGACTTTGCAAAATGCAGCTGCAAGGCTCCTGACTGGAACTAGGAAATATGACGGTGTTTCTCCAGTCCTGGCTTCTCTGCACTGGTTACCCGTCTCGTACAGGATTCAGTTTAAGGTTTTATTGTTGGTATATAAGGGCCTCCGTGGGCTGGCACCACTTTATATTTCCAAACTTCTCCATCAATATCAGACTCCAAGGACTTTAAGATCATCTCAGAGTCTACTGTTGTGTGTTCCAAGGACTCGTCTTATAACTATGGGTGATCATTCTTTTTCTGTCATGGGCCCTCGCTTCGGGAATGATTTGCCAATATTGATTAGGTCTTGTCCAACCTTAGATCTTTTTAAGTCTAATCTAAAGACCCACCTGTTCTTATGGTGTTATTTTATTTATACTATTTATTAAATGTTGGTCAGTTTTGTACAGTTTTGTGATTGATTGATAGATACCAGTCATTATCAACAAGTTGTGTATGAGTGATGGTTATTCACCAGTACAACAGAAAACAAGCTTTTGCTGCCGTTCATTGTGTATTTGTTGAGTTCAGCTTCTAAGTTTGTTTCCCACTTTAATACGTTTCATGTCGTAGTAACAGATGCCCAACGCAGAGGAATGAGCGAGCTTCCCAGGTCCATTTGACCATTACTCAAGTTGGAATTGGGAAAATCCCAAGTTCCAAGTTGTCTGCAACACACCGTAAAATGATCAGTGTAAAAACATGCAATGGACAATAATGTAATGTTTTGCGTTAGAAGATATTTTCTCACTCTTTCTCCCCTCCTGTTGGTTTTGGGGATTTCACTAATTCACTAACGGGTTAATTTGGTGTGGGTGGAGATAATTAATGAGCACAGGTGTTGCAGGTTACTGCGGGGCTTTTAAAAACTCTCAGTTTGTGGCTCTCAAGAATAGAAAAACAGGAGAGTTTGTGTGTGGATGTGAAATGATGCTGTGTGATCTTGGGTGTTGAAGGAATGAGTGTGATATTGAAAAAGTGGGGGAAAAGGAAAAAGAAGAGACAAAGGGGAAGAAACACTCATTCTCTTAATAGTGTTTTTTTTTTAAGGACATGTATTTTTTGGTTTTGGAGGCTTTTTTAATATTGTTTTGAGAAATCAGGTGACCAGAGCTGAAAGAGAGCTGTCACTATTAAATCTGATTTGATCAATCTATGTTCTTGGCTCTCTTAAAGCCTTGTTGTGAAAAGTTTCCATTTGGAAGTTTCTAGAATTTTTAAATGAGTCTTGCATCACATCTCTTCCATCCTACCAGAGGCACTGCCACTACATTAAAAAGCATCCATTATGGTTTTTAAATGTGCCTAATTTATTTTTAAAGGTCTCACAAAATAGATTTACATGCATCCAAGGTCAAAAATGATGTCAATTTCATCCATAGTTTTTTATTTTTTAAAATGTATTGAAATTTAAATATTACAAATCTATACGTCCACCACAGGACCATTTTAATAATTTTAATGCATGTTAATTGAAGTTTGTCTGTGATTGAGTCAGTGGTGTTTGTTGCTTTGTGCATCCAGTATAATCCTAATTTAGATTTTTCAGCAATATTTTGCAAAAATAATATTAATCTAATATCTATGTTGGAATTTATAACCCTGTTTTGACCCAATGGTGTATTTTAAGTGTTTAATCATATCAAAGTTTTTGATTTTTCCAGGTGCATTTCAAGTAAAATTTGTTTTGACAAATTAAAATTTAGGACCTGGTCAAGTCAAGTGTTTTTTATTGTTTCAACCATATACAGTTAGTGCAGTACACAGTGAAACGAGACAACGTTCCTCCAGGACCATGTGCTACATAAAACAACATAGGACAAACACAGAACTACATGAGACTACACAGACTAAATAACATTTCTACACAAAGTGCACGTGCAAACATGTGCAAAAATGAACAGGACAGTACAATAACTTACTAAAAATTAACAGGCCAATAGGCACAGTGAGAGACAGTGCAGTGCTGACCAGTACACAGTAGTGCAAAAAGATGACAGTTTCTAAAAATGCCAAATGTAAACATAACATACAATGAGATATTGTTCTATGCACATAGCAGTTATTGAGGTAGCATACAGGTATAAAATGACAATAATTAAAGTGTGACTCAGGACGTGTGTGTGTGTGTGTGTGTGTGTGTGTGTGTGTGTGTGTGTGTGTGGCCGGTCTCATGTTTGTCGGGACTGAGTTTTCTTAGAAGTTAGAGAGATTCTTTGCGACTTTCCACTACATGAGCTGCATGACCAGTTTTATATAATTCAGCAAAAGATTCTGAAGCAACAGGCTTTAAAATTCTGGATGAAAGTATTAATGGAGATCTGTGGTGGACATCATTGTGGAGACATTGTTTAGAGCATCAGCTTGTCAATTTCTCATCTAGTTGACCTCTGTGTTTCTTCATAAATGCATTTTATAAGGTCTAACATGGTTCTGGTTTCTCCAAATTCATGTAATGATCTGGTTCCTCATACAGTTCTGTGATAATGGAGCTTGTATAAAAGGCTTTTTCATTAGTAGTATCTGGTTCACTGTACGGCATGCGTGCGTGGCTATACTTAAATATAACTTATATAAAAACAAATGGCGTCTATGGTATGTCCCCATTTAGATAGCGGAGCAAACGTGTGTGTGTGTGTGTGTGTGTGTGTGTGTGTGTGTGTGTGTGTGTGTGTGTGTGTGTGTGTGTGTGTGAACAGCTGCAGTATCTGTCAGTGTATCAGTGCAGTCTGACTGAAGGAGGTTTCTGTATGACTCTTTATCACTGTGTGAACACATCTTTACTACTGATGATGCGAGCACTCTTGACAGTAATAATGTCCTTCATCTTCAGTCTGGACTCCACTGATGGTCAGAGTGAAATCACTATTAGATCCACTGCCACTGAATCTAGATGGAGTTCCAGTGTTGCAGTTTGTTGCTAAATATATGGCTGTGGCTCAGGCGGTAGAGCGGGTTGGCCACTAATCGATTCCCGGCCCACATGATTCCACATGCCGAAGTGTCTTTGGGCAAGACACTGAACCCCAAGTTGCTCCCAATGGTAAGCTAGCGCCTTGAATGGCAGCTCTGCCATCATTGGTGTGTGAGTGTGAATGTGTAAATGAGACACAGTGTAAAGCGCTTTGGTAATGTTGTGTATTACAATCTTAATCAGTATATATGTGTGTGACAAATCTTAAACAATGTATGCCTGCTAACAAATGATGAATGATGTGTGTAACTAACTAGAAAATATATGGTAAAACCAAAAACACCAAATGTGAAGTGTGATAAACTGCAGCTACATTTCTTACACAGGAAATGAGGGGAACTAGAAACTGTTTCTACATTGGAAATTCTTTAGGCAGGGAACTGATAAGAACAAACCAATAGAAGGCAAAACCAGTAATCCCACTGCGGCAAAAACGAACCAACGGGATGATTGAAACTTATCTCTTAAAATACTGGAGATGCCGCTGAGGCAAAAATAAGCCAATCAAAAGAGTAAAAAAACGAGAACAAAGGAACACACCCTGGGTCAGAAAAGTAGAAAAGGAGGGAACACAGGAGAAACGGGGTCTTTTTGAGCAGAGCTTACTGGTGAAGCGGACTAGATCCCCAGCTGGGCACATTATTTTTGTACTTATTATTTCTTGTTAATAAATACAATTTATACATTGAAAACTTGACTTCGTCTCCTCAAAAAAGAACACAACAATAACCTCTAAGGTTAAAAAGGCGCTATATAAGTGAAAACCATTTACTATATATGAGGAGTTTAGGATCTTCTCCAGGTTTCTGCTGATAACAGACAAGAGGCTGAAAACTGCAACTCTGACAGACTTCAGGACGGGTTTTACAGGTGATAGTAAACGTGTCTCTGAGATGAACAGATTTCACTGCAGGTGTTTGAGTGACTGTCACTGAACCTCTTGATTCTACAGAAGGACAAAACATTAATATTAGTAAAAGTTCAGACAAACTGGTTTCCTTTTCAGTGGGAAATCATTTCTAGCACACATGATCAGTCATATAGAGTAGAATGAGTTTAATTTTCATTTGTTCTTACCTCTAAAACAGTAGCTAGTTAACATCCAGATGAAGATGGTGATGACAGTCATGATTGCTGTGGATTTAGATTCTGGATGAAGAAGTTTTCCGTCTTCAGTCTTCAAACTCACTGAACTAATAAAAACTCTCAGACAACTGAAGCATGTGCCACCAATGCAAAGAGTCTAAATGTAAATTAGTTTAATGGTAACATCAGATAATGCAGAATTAAATGTCTTCTGTCATCTAAGCATTCAGTTTGCATGTAAGAAATAAGTTGTATATGAGAGAGAACATCAACACTATGAGAAACAAGAGTAGAAACGTCACTCTGCCCTCCATGATGGAAAAGGTCAAAGGTCAAAGTGTAATCTTCAACCTGGAAAACAGATATACATGTAATAAACTGACATGAATAAAATGAAACAAATGCCTTTTAATAAATGAAGAGAATTTTAAAAGTGCACTCAGTAATATTAATATTTATATTGATATTGTTCTGACACCGGTTTAGATTCAGCATCACACAAAAGCAAAAGTTCTCAGTTTCTGATGTTGTTGAAGAAATCTGCCAATTGAGGGGGTGAAACAAGTCAAATGTTTAAAGTGATGAATTACATTCAAATATGACATCTGTGAAAACAAATGTTTTATGTTTGCATGATGCTGTATTCACATGGATAGGTGTCAGTAAAGTTTAAGACTAGTGTCATATCAGCCAGTAAAACATCAACCAAAAATGACTGAATTTACCTTTATAATAAAATGTGTCGTCCAGTTTCATATGTAGTGTTGAGTGTGAAATATCAAAATCAAAAACTTTGTGTCCATGTCAATTTATAATGAAACATTCAGAGAAACTGTTTCTGTATCAGTAGTTCCTCTTTCACTGAAGGAGGTTTTTGTACGACTCTTTATCACTGTGTGAACACACCTTTACTGTTGATCCAGTGAAAACTCTGACAGTAATAATGTCCTGCATCTTCAGTCTGGACTCCACTGATGGTCAGAGTGAAATCACTATTAGATCCACTGCCACTGAATCTAGATGGAGTTCCAGTGTAGCGGTTTGATGCAGCATATATGAGGAGTTTAGGAGCTTCTCCAGGTTTCTGTAAGTACCAGGCTAAATGATTACCACCATGCACCCCACTGCTGGTTTTACAGTTTATTGTAACTTGTTGTCCTGGTTGAGCTGTTATTGAGGGACTCTGAGTGACTGTGATCTGTCCATTACACTCTGAAACACATCATAAAATAAAATATTATTTCACAAGAGCTTTTTGACACTTGAAATAATAATAATAATAATAATAATAATAATAATAATAATAATAATAATAGTTAAATTGAGTTTATATTAGTGAAATGCACTGAAACAGATTCTCACCAGCAATGAAAAGCAGTAGAGAGCAGATAATGAGAGCGTGTGCTGTCATCTTTACTGTGAATGAGTGAGAACTGAAGGAACAGTGATGTTGGTTTGACAGTCCTGACTAACAGACAGTCTGATATTGTGCTTTAATCAGAGGGGCGGGACACACATTCAAAACTGTTTCCTGTCAGCAGAAAATGTGAGCGTTACAGGAGAACAGCAGAAATAAGAAACAATTACATGTCAAATTACATTCATACATTTCAATCTTTATCTTTTAGTTATTAATTCCAATTGGTTGAAATTCTAATGATTTTTGTTCATTGTGGATATCTCATGAGCATTCAGTAGATCAAACTAAATCAAATGTGTTATAAAGGAGTTATTACATTGTAATAAACATGTTGTATATAATTATGAATGTAATATGTATGTTTTTATTGTATTTTTGAAACAGTAGTTGATGACAATCTGAAATGAATCATGTTTGAATGTGTGTTGTGTAAAGATGTGTTTGTGATCATGTGTTTAAAGTGCAGTTAGTGAAGCGCTCAGAGGTTTTTGTGCAGCTGTTCTATTAGTTTGTATCACTGTGGTGGACTTTCGGCAGCGGCACCAGACTGGATGTTGGCAGTAAGTAAATCATCAAATCATCATTTTAATGTTTTGTGTGTTTTTATAATGTGGAATGTGTCAGTTTTATGTTGAATTGACACACATATGAGTTCAGTGATTTCTCTCACTTTTATTATTTATATTTCATTATTTATTAATAATATCTGATTAGACAGATTGAATAATTTGGCTGTTTTTCAAGAAATGAAGGTGAACTTTAAAGACACTTAATTTACACTTTGTCAGCACATGTGAATTTGTTGCTCGTACAGAAGTGAGATGTTCTTCAGTTTTTGGAGATGTTAAATGACTCTGTGTTTAAATGACGAACATTATCAAGAGTTCATAAAAATGCTCCTTCAATATGAAATGTTTCTTAATGTAATATGTGAGATATAAAGTTTTACTGGAGGAATTCTTTCACCAAATTAACTGTTAAAAGTTCATCATTGTACAGAATTTTCTTTTCTATTCTCTTGAGGTTGGGCAATGTCTTTTCATAGTTATTTCTTAATGTAGAAAGAGAAATTTATGAAGGAAAATATTCTTCAACTTTTGTGTAAGTCAAACTGCAAACATATAAAGATATGTGAACTTTATTAATAATGTCATCAAACCGTCAATCTGACATCATTTTGGTCATTCAGAGTCTTTGGGGAAATAAATTGTTCTTTATATGATTGAACAGATCAACATGAAGAAACAAACTTGCAGTTTAATGTTGAAAGTTTTCAATGATATCGTTAAAGATCTTAAAAATATATAATTTACTAATGTAATTGATTTAGTTTCAACCTGGAGAAAGAAATCTTTTCTTCTTTTGAAGTTGTCTATTGTGTATTTGTCAGGCATCACTCGTCCTAAAGTGAGCGTCCTGCCGCCCTCCAGTGAAGAGATTTCCACAAAGAACACAGCAACACTGATGTGTGTGGCCAACAAGGGCTTCCCCTCAGACTGGAGCCTGAGCTGGAAGGTGGACGGGAGCAGCAGGTCTGAGAAGAGCAGTGCTGGGGTCCTGGAGAAGGACGGTCTGTACAGCTGGAGCAGCAGTCTGACTCTCTCTCAGGACGAGTGGATGAAGGCGGTCACAGTGAGCTGTGAGGCCAAACAGAAAGAGCAGCTGTCAGTCACTGGAGAAGTGAGGAGAGATCAGTGTTCTGAGTAGATCCTCTGGATTCTCTTCTGCTCTTCTCACTCATGTTTCACATGGAGACTAACAGTGACTTCTATTCACACAAGTATATGTGTGCTTTTGTCTTTCAGTTTTCTCTTGTCAAAATTCAATAAACTAATAAAATCTTCAGTTATTAAAGTTTCCTGTCTTTCTTATTTGAAAAGTTGATTCATTTATATTATTTGGGTCATTAGTTAGATCAGGACTTTATCTCACATTTTATAAATAATCTTCACTCAATGAAGCATGAAAACACCTGCAGAGACATTATGAAACAAGATCATGAAGTCAAATGAGGAAACTCAAACATTTGGTGTTCTCAGTAAATGTCACTAATTTAGAGGTTTTAAAATGTAATCATGTAGGAATCACATCAGACTGAGAACTTTAGTAAAATTAATTATATTTTGCATTTGAATACAATCATTAAAAATGATATGATCTGTTCTGTATAACTATGTCAGGTGACAAAACATGCATGAATTTCTTTGTGTTTTGTATGTCGTTCTTTTGTTTTAATGACCGCATGCACTCGAGCTGGTTTGGAATTTTAATAATTTTGTTATCCAGCATGTTTTCACATTTTTCATAATCTAAATGTATAAATATAGTGTCTGTATAATATCTTTCAATGCCTTCAAACACACACTGGACTCATTCAGCTTCAAAACCAACCATTGATCTTCATTAAATATTCATATCAAAGTCAAATAAAATCTCTTATTCTTTAATAGACGATTCCTCAGACTCCAGTATTTTGACAGTGTCTCTTGACCAGTGGCGGGACGTGCATTTGAAGTCTAGGTGTGATTCATGCCGTTAAGAAAACACAGTTTCACAATGAATAATGAAAAGCCTAATTTTAACTACAGCATGACTGTTTTGTGAAATGAACGTTGGAAAAATCGATCCAATAATATTTGCGATTTAAATGTTGCTTGCAATAAATTTTGTTTCATGAGGGTACACAGTTATGCTGTGTTATATTCAAGTTGGATGTGAGATATTCCTACTTGATATCTCCGACCATAAATGCAATCCATTCCCCGATATTCAGAACTGCAACGCTCCTGTTAGCTCAGCAGTGGTTTGACTCTCATTATAGATGTCTCTTAGCAACCCAACTGATAAACAATGCTGCAGAGCTATGTCTCCTAGCAACCCAACTGATAAACAATGCTGCAGCGCCATGTCTCCTAGCAACCCAACTGATAAACAATGCTGCAGCGCCATGTCTCCTAGCAACCCAACTGATAAACAATGCTGCAGCGCTATGTCTCCTAGCAACCCAACTGATAAACAATGCTGCAGCGCTATGTCTCCTAGCAACCCAACTGATAAACAATGCTGCAGCGCCATGTCTCCTAGCAACCCAACTGATAAACAATGCTGCAGTGGCTACATTTGTGCTTCAGGTGAACAATTATCTAAAGAGATTATAATGTTTTATACTCCTGTTTCTGCAGGCGTTTGTCAAACAAGCTTTAATATCATGTAATGTGGAAACAAACTAATTTATCGATATTATTAATAAAGTGAATGTTTATCACTTACAAACATGTTGACACTCCGGGAGATCTACAAAGTATCACATCATGCACCTGCATTTTGGTAGTACTGGAGTTGAAAATTACTGTATGAGCCTTGTAGGATTATCCATGAAGAAAGTACATCAAATGAACTGAACACCACATTCCACAGATCAGAGAGATTCCCCACCGAGCCTTTTGAGAGTCATAAAACGAATCTATGGTGCCTATATTGCTGCAGGAGACTGTCTCTCCCAGGCCTGCTTAATCTCACTGTAATCTTGTAATGATAGAGCTGACCAATAAAGAAGGCCTTTATTTATTCTACTAACTTAAACCCAAAGTAATGTCTTGTGACCTTACGGCATAAATCTGCGACTATATCAAATCAAATCACTTCATTGTCACACTAATATGTACACGAGTGCAACAGTAGGTGAAAGTCTTGTGTGCAGTTCTGAGCAACATTGCAGTCATGAGAGTGACGAGACATATACCAATTTACAATAAAAACATATTTACACAACACAATTTACATAACAAATGTACACATAATTACACAACATACTACTAATATACAATGTACAGTAAACAATACACACAATATAGAATACACATACACTAGATAAGGGTATATAAAAATATATATATACAGTAGTTGAATTGGGGAGAATATATTTGACAGACCAGTGTGAGATAATAAGATGAAGATTAATAAAGTGCAGTGCTGATTATTGATCGTGAGAGATCAAGTGTTCAAAAGTCTTATTGCTTGGGGGAAGAAGCTGTCATGTAGTCGGCTGGTGCGGGTCCTGATACTGCGATACCGCCTGCCTGATGGAAGCAGTGAGCGCAGATCATGACTCAGGTGGCTGGAGTCTCTGATGATCCTCCAAGCTTTTTTCACACACCGTCTGTTATATATATCCTGGAGGGAGGGAAGCTCACCTCCGATGATGTTTCTGGCAGTTCACACCACCCTTTGCAGTTCTTTGCGGTTGTGGGCGGTGCTATTGCTGTACCAGGCGGTGATGCAGCCAGTCAGGAAACGGAGAATCGTGAAGACAGTTCCACGGCCCGAAATCAACATAGACCTGAAACTGTAACATTTTGTTACTCCCCCGGGACACTTCCTCTTCCCAGCTGCGCATTCCAGAGACATTCTCTCTTAGCTCAGCATAGACTGCATGGATTCCCCTCTCCTGGGTTTGAATTGCTACCAATAAGCTGCATTAATCACCAGTAGTTGCCATAGATATCTTATGTATCATGTATGTTTTATATAAACTGTGGAGTCCTTTCTCTGTGTTTAAACCTTTATTACAGCTACATTCTTACTAACTTCTACCTCAATTATTGGAAGTATATGTTATTTGGTATCTTTTTCATGGATGAATGATTTCTAGTATTTTGAGAAACACTCGTGGGGATGGACCAGATCAACATGTTTAAAAACAATGACAATCAGTCAAAGTTGCTTTTTCTTTTTACTTTTGCTTTAACTTTTGTTTTGCTTTTGCTTGCACACTCTTTGACCACCAAGAGCTCATTCGAAGACTCATCAACTCTTCTGTCTGAGCCTTCGTTAAACCTCGCTGAAGAATAACTCCTGTTCCAACAGTTCCTCGAGACGCGGAGAAAACTTCATTGCGCCGCAACGCGTAACCTGGCAACCGGAAAACGAGGCTCCACCCTGCAAAGCCAACCATCCATTCACCGCAGAGTCGTGATTGGTGAGAATGCAACACCAACCGACCGCCAGCCAATCAGCACGTCTGAGATTCCATCCAGCAAACTCACAGGAGCAACCAAACGCAAGTACAACAGTCTCCTAACTCTTGCTGAACTGTTGCAAATCTTATTAAGAACATGAACTAAGGTTGAATTGCAAGTATGATGATTCTCTCAGGTTATGGTCTAAGAAATAATGTCTAACGCTAGACATTTGTGACTCCATTCATCCTCCGTTAATATCACCATTTTCCTGCCACTGTATGAATGAATGTGTGTGCGTGTTCACGTTAGATTAGTTTGTGTATTACAATAGTTCAATAAAGTCCTGTTTAATTGTAAATACACGTGTCTTGTGCCATGTGCTTATAAGTTACTGCCTTTATCATAACTTTACGATAATATTACCATTGGCAACAGGATAATATTCTGTCCAGAATTGTAAAATACTCTAATCTCTATTTATCGGTGGACGAATAGTTGATAAAGTGATAAATATTAATTTGGTTATGATTTACTGTAATTCAATCACCTTTGAGTTATATTGATCCGAAATTCCCTTACAGCCTACAAGTTGTAATTCTGACTTGAAGGTGCATTTCATTGCACTTTTCCTAGAGGAAGATGTAAAATTCGACTTTCCAAGATCTCTACTTTTCAAAACATGATCCAACAGTGAAATCTCAAGCAGCCTAATTTACACTTAGAAAACTCCTGATGTTGCTATATGAAGGCTAAAAACACTTACCAATTTACTCTGTGAAAATCAGCTCTTCTTTCCTGTTTAATTATTTAAGCAACCACACGGTCATGCAGAACATCTCATGTTTTTAAATCCACAAGGATCTCTTTCTCAACGGCAATAGCAGCAGTGATGACAGCCGACTCGTCAGACAGCTTGATCTTGTGCTTTACACTCTTGAAATACGTACATCACTTAAAGCATGATTGCATCACTCAAGGCCAGCTAGAAGGTCTCGATCAGGAAATATCCTAAAGATCACACCCACAAGAACAAATAAATTAATCTGATTGGCTGATGAATCTGACTTTAGTTGCTCATTCATTTACACTGTTGAGGGATTCTGTAGAAGGTCTGAAGGTCTGAGGGGGTGGAGCTCAAACTCATGCGCTGCTTCGGCTTCGGGAATGTGATTTGTGAAACAGTTGTCACACTTTGCTTGTAAGTATCAATGACTGGATACATTTTTTGTTTTTCTCTATTTGATTGTAGATTAATTAAAATTGGAAAGTGTTTAAAAATACATAGGCAAAAAGGTGATTGAGAATGAAATGATGAAAAATATGTATTTATTTGCCATGTTAGGCCAGCAGAGAAGGCTTTTCTGGTCCTGAGAATACACCACTGGATTATATTATTATAAAACAATAACGCTTTAACAGACAAGCCTGTTACTAAGAATTTTTTTGATCTGCAGTTTTATTTCTCACTGCTAGGGCTGCTATGGTGCCTAAATGTGCTCCTTAAGTAAAGGTGGGTTAGTAGAGGAAGTTAGCAGAAGCTAACAGCAGCAATAATAAGCATGGCTTAACTGCATTTGTGCTATGTCCTGGTTGGGAAATGTTCCATTTCAAGCTCAACTTAAAGGATTTGTTTTCTTTCCTGTTATTTAAAAGTATGCCTTACTGATGATGTTTGTTGATAAGAAGTTATTGAATTTGTTTGATATATGTTGAGCTATTGTATCTATATGAGTTATGCTGGGTTTGATGCTAAGAGTTTGATACGGTTTATTTGTATGTATTTTAGAAGGACTCTTTATCAGTGACTTTAACACTGCATGTTGCAATCCAATATGGATTTAAAGCCCAGATGGATGCAAGCGTGTGGCTTTTGGACTACTTATGGCTGTTCCTGATGTAGAAAAGTCTAGTGCTTGAGAACTGTTATTGTTTGGAGTGAATTCTTCACAAATGGTTGGATTCTTCATCTGCTAAGGGACAGCTTCAACATTGGACATTGTTGGATAAACTATACACCATCAGTTGGGACTCTCACACGCATCAATTTTCGCATTATTGAACTATGCAACCTAATGACCAATTCCTACAGTGCACCTATCCATTACATTGTTTTGTTTAAGGTGATTGATTTTCTTTTTCTTTTATTTCCTTTTTGTGTGTTGGCAGTTCTTTTGATTTCATTTGTATGTGTATATATACAGTGCATCCGGAAAGTATTCACAGCGCTTCACTTTTTTCACATTTTGTTATGTTACAGCCTTATTCCAAAATTGATTAAATTCATTATTTTCCTCAATTCTACAAACAATACCCCATAATGACAATGTGAAAGACATTTGTTTGAAATCTTTGCAAATGTATTATATATGAGTGTTTTACACATGTTTATCTAAGTGTATGTATAGGCGCTTTCCAAAAAAGGCCACCTGGAGACTCCAAATGACCCTTTGTAACCACAGACACATAAAATGATGCTATTCTTGAATGCTTTACTATACAGTCATAATTTTGGGATCTAATGAAAGGTTACACTTAGAGCTAATATAGATTCAGATTCACTGCCAATTATTGCTGACACATAGTAACTGAAGCATAAACACAGTGGGGGTTTTTTTCAATTCTTGAAAACAAACTTTCTCCTTTTTTTGTATATATATATATATATATATATATATATATATATATATATATATATATATTTATAGTGAGTTCTAATATTAAAGTGTTTTAATTCAATAGAACTTGTTTTGTCTCTTTATTTGTAGAAAGTTTGTTTTCAAGAATTGAAAAAAAAAAAACACTAATGTGTTTATGCCAGTAAAAATTATGACTGTACAGTAAAGCAACATTGAATAATGAATAACATCATTTTATGTGTCTGTGGTTACAAAGGGTCATTTGGAGTCTCCAAGTGGCCTTTTTTGGAAAGCGCCTATACATACACTTAGGTTTGGTAAGGCTTCATGCTGTGATCTAATTGTGTTTTCCAGCTAATACCTCCCAGCTGTAGTTATCTGCAGGCATCTTTTTACAAAAAAAAAAAATGTAGGCGGAATTTTATTTCCCCTTTTTGAGTGTGTTCAAAGTTCTATTACTCAATACAAGTAAGACTTACAGTGAGTCTGACTATTTAGGAACAAACTTCAAAGCCTCCCCTTTCAGAAGAGACCAAAAGCATGCATATACTCCAAAGGGTTCAAGAACAGCATGCATTTTAATTTGGGTAGGCCCAAAATTATTTTAGGCGTTTTTGGCAAATATTGCAGGATGTTTAAAAGGTTAAAAAACATCAAAACAACTAATACAACCCAACTATTCAACATCAATACTACTTTACTTTGTCTCTCTCTGCTGGTGTTTGAGATGTTCAAGTCACTAATGAGCTTCATTATGAGGTTAATTAGTGGAGGCAGATGATACAGATTACTGAGAGACTTCAGTTTGTGTCTTTCCATGGAGAGAGGAAGAAGTGTTTGACTGTGAAGTGAATTGTAGTTCTTTGACATTGAGTGAAATTGTGCTGTGTGACTGAGTGTATTGAAGGAAAGTGTGTGATTGTGTGTTAACAAGAAGAAAAATAGAAAGAAAGAGGGAGGGAGACTCTTCTTTATTCTGTTGGATGTGTTTTTCCATTTTCAGAAATGAGGAGTCGAGTGTCTTGAAGAAGAATTGTCTCTCTATTAGAGTTAGTTTTGATATCTGTGCTCTCGACTCTCCTCAAGTCTTGTCTTAAAAACACTCGTGAAAAATCACTTTATCAACACACACACTCCATCAAACAAGAGACTCCAGCACTAGATGAATCTATTTTAATACCCGAACAACATGTATGTGACATCACCTCTCACTTTATATGAGTCTGTCCAATTGAGGGGGTGAAACAAGTCAAATGTTTAAAGTGATGAATTACATTCAAATATGACATCTGTGAAAACAAATGTTTTATGTTTGCATAATGCTGTATTCACATGGATAGGTGTCAGTAAAGTTTAAGACTAGTGTCATATCAGCCAGTAAAACATCAACCAAAAATGACTGAATTTACCTTTATAATAAAATGTGTCGTCCAGTTTCATATGTAGTGTTGAGTGTGAAATATCAAAATCAAAAACTTTGTGTCCATGTCAATTTATAATGAAACATTCAGAGAAACTGTTTCTGTATCAGTAGTTCCTCTTTCACTGAAGGAGGTTTTTGTATGACTCTTTATCACTGTGTGAACACATAACCACTGTGATAACTCTGACAGTAATAATGTCCTGCATCTTCAGTCTGGACTCCACTGATGGTCAGAGTGAAATCACTATTAGATCCACTGCCACTGAATCTAGATGGAGTTCCAGTCTGGAGGCGGCTTGTATAATATATGAGGCGTTTAGGAGCTTCTCCAGGTTTCTGTAAGTACCAGCTCAAGCAGTATTCCAAACTACTGTCCCGGTAGACATCACTGCTGGTTTTACAGTTTATTTGAACTTGTTGTCCTGGTTGAGCTGTTATTGAGGGACTCTGAGTGACTGTGATCTGTCCATTACACTCTGAAACACAAAATAAAATATTATTTCACAAGAGATTTTTGACACTTGAAATAATAATAAAATCTTTATACAGTTAAATTGAGTTTATATTAGTGAAATACACTGAAACAGATTCTCACCAGCAATGAAAAGCAGTAGAGAGCAGATAATGAGAGCGTGTGCTGTCATCTTTACTGTGAATGAGTGAGAACTGAAGGAACAGTGATGTTGGTTTGACAGTCCTGACTAACAGACAGTCTGATATTGTGCTTTAATCAGAGGGGCGGGACACACATTCAAAACTGTTTCCTGTCAGCAGAAAATGTGAGCGTTACAGGAGAACAGCAGAAATAAGAAACAATTACATGTCAAATTACATTCATACATTTCAATCTTTATCTTTTAGTTATTAATTCCAATTGGTTGAAATTCTAATAATTTTTGTTCATTGTGGATATCTCATGAGCATTCAGTAGATCAAACTAAATCAAATGTGTTATAGAGGAGTTATTACATTGTAATAAACATGTTGTATATAATTATGAATGTAATATGTATGTTTTTATTGTATTTTTGAAACAGTAGTTGATGACAATATGAAATGAATCATGTTTGAATGTGTGTTGTGTAAAGATGTGTTTGTGATCATGTGTTTAAAGTGCAGTTAGTGAAGCGCTCAGAGGTTTTTGTGCAGCTGTTCTATTAGTTTGTATCACTGTGGTGGACTTTCGGCAGCGGCACCAGACTGGATGTTGGCAGTAAGTAAATCATCAAATCATCATTTTAATGTTTTATGTGTTTTTATAATGTGGAATGTGTCAGTTTTATGTTGAATTGACACACATATGAGTTCAGTGATTTCTCTCACTTTTATGATTTATATTTCATTATTTATTAATAATATCTGATTAGACAGATTGAATAATTTGGCTGTTTTTCAAGAAATGAAGGTGAACTTTTAAGACACTTAATTTACACTTTGTCAGCACGTGAATTTGTTGCTCGTACAGAAGTGAGATGTTCTTCAGTTTTTGGAGATGTTAAATGACTCTGTGTTTAAATGACGAACATTATCAAGAGTTCATAAAAATGCTCCTTCAATATGAAATGTTTCTTAATGTAATATGTGAGATATAAAGTTTTACTGGAGGAATTCTTTCACCAAATTAACTGTTAAAAGTTCATCATTGTACAGAATTTTCTTTTCTATTCTCTTGAGGTTGGGCAATGTCTTTTCATAGTTATTTCTTAATGTAGAAAGAGAAATTTATGAAGGAAAATATTCTTCAACTTTTGTGTAAGTCAAACTGCAAACATATAAAGATATGTGAACTTTATTAATAATGTCATCAGACCGTCAATCTGACATCATTTTGGTCATTCAGAGTCTTTGGGGAAATAAATTGTTCTTTATATGATTGAACAGA